>REGM01000045.1:767340-782241 GCA_004194415.1 Aurelia aurita
CCTCGAAGAAGGCTAGCCATAATGTGCAATAATAATAACAATCGAAAACTGTACTGCAGTATCTATGTATAATATAGAGACAAGGAGCGCAACTTATTTCCAAACAAATCAGCAGCAACTGTTTTCTTTTCACCCGCGTTGCATCCACATTGACCCAAAAATGCAAAATGACACATCAAAATGTTGCTAATTCATCAGGCAACATTCTTAGATAACTTTCTGCTTGAATCTTCTATTAAAACTCAACAAATTCAGCGGCTAAAGCTCACGTAGTCGGCCTGATTTTTCTTTCTCCGTAAGCTCTGTAGCGACCTCTAAGCCCATTATTCTAAATTCGAACGCGAAAACTCGACAAAAGTCATAGCAGAAATCTTCATCTACCCCCGCTCTTTTGTTACGAGACGCAAGTTTATCGGCAAGTAACGGAGGTAGATGAAGATTTCTGCTATGACTTTTGTCGAGTTTTCGCGTTCGAATTTCGAATAATGGGCTTAGAGAGGTCGCTACAGAGCTTACGGAGAAAGAAAAAAAAAAGGCCGACTACGTGAGCTTTAGCCGCTGAATTTGTTGAGTTTTAATAAAAGATTCAAGCAGAAACGTATCTAAGAATGTTGCCTGATGAATTAGCAACATTTTGATGTGTCATTTTGCATGTTTGGGTCAATGTGGATGCAACGCGGGTGAAAAGAAAACAGTTGCTGCTGATTTGTTTGGAAATAAGTTGCGCTCCTTGTCTCTATATTATACATAGATACTGCAGTACAGTTTTCGATTGTTATTATTATTGCACATTATGGCTAGCCTTCTTCGAGGCGCTGTACTTGATTGACCAAGAGCAAGAACACAAAAAGACGAAATGGCTTTCATATGAAACATAGGCAAGAAAACTTCATGTATAAATGCATTCAAAAAGAGATTCTAAGATAAGACAAGACTTGAAAATTCATGCGTTAGGATAGATGCGAAGGCCCCCTCGCCACTATACATTGGGCCTCCTGTGGCTAGCCGTGGTTAAGTTTGGAGCAAGTAATCAATGTAAACAAATAGGAAAATTTTGTTAATCGAACACGAATCTTTAATTAAAACTTTTATTTGAATCAAAACTTTACTTTTCTGCTTTGGAAAGGTATCCTTTCGAACCATTTTGCATTCGAAATCAAGGTCGAGAATTCGAGCTAGCTAGTCGAAACGGCAGACCAAAATTTGTATGTCGTTAGGTGGTGGTTAGGTAGCTTTTTACCAGCATGCTTTGCAGTAAAACACAACAGAGTCTTTGGAGCCGCCATCTTTAGCGTTATTGTCTATTATAATGCAATGTATTTTGGTAAAAATTTCCTCGCTGCCTTCTTAAGCGTAGTCGTCTCTCTTGCAATGCTTTGGGTTATCATAAACTATGAAAACGAACACAGCATAACACATAGGGAAACATAAAACCAAACTGTTATGAAATCTAGGATTGATTGCAATATCCTAACCGAACTATAATCACATGCTGAAATGTTAACAATGTTCTTCTGACGTAAATAGAAACTAAATAACACATTGTAGGTGCAACCCATCATATCGTGGTTAGAATTGACGAAATATTCCATATGATTTGATTTTAAACATTGTTTGGTAAGCCGCATTAAGATCAAAATGATGAATGCTCCGTTAATTAGAAAGTGTTAGATGCCACTTGAAGGCAAGCGAATGGGAGGAAGGATCGAAGAGGATTTGCTATGACCTGACATATGCTAGGTCTGTTCATGGGCGTTAAGAAACGCGGTAGTTATTCCTACAAATTTTGTTTAGCAGATGTTGACAATTATATGACCATTCCTTTAATTGATAGCCAAGTTAACGTTGGTTTTAAGACATAGCCAAGTTCGTGATATTTACTACAAGACAAGACTACAAGCCTACAAGACTTTTATAGGTTACTAAAGACTAGAGCATGTTAAAAATTTAAAATGATTTATTAAATTTACCAAGCCATGGTTATGATGTTTTCAGACTTTTCGTAGAAAATTCATTGTTTTCTATTAAATTTTATTACCTACATACCCCTCAACTACGACTGCAAACAAATTGATGAATCATTCTTTCTAAATTTTGGCAATAGTTTTCAATCAACCGAAGGGTCCCGAACTTTGCTTTAAAAACAGACATATATCATGGGAAGATTCGTTAACGTTAATGTCTCTTCGCTATTTTTACATTAAGTTAAAATGAGGAAGGCTGAAACCCTGAAATTCAAGTTTGGAAGAAAGTCGAGGACTTTTTGCAATTCTGGATAGTTTGAAGGAAGTTGCTACGGACCATACAGATGACAGTATGATTACACTTGATGAAGAAACTATGACACGATAGATGTTATCATAGGGCGGTACGACTCAGGATTTATGGTTTTACCACGCTCGATATAGAATACCTGTATCTTACAAAACTATCTTTATCCTTCAGAGCTAATTTAAAAGCCTTCCATTACCCATATCAAATTATTTACGGCATCTATGGACTGTTTGTTGTTGCATTGTTGTATTGCGAGAAAGCTCCCAGCTGGTCTGAGCTGAATGCATGGGAAAAACCAGAACTTGGAGAACCATGACTTTTTTCAAGGTGCATAACATAGCTCTCCCAATTTCCAAGACCCAGCTATGTCTGCAGCTGCATGCTCTTTGAGCCAATGATCTATTTGACCAATCAGCAGCAGATATTTAATACCTTCAGCCAATCAGTGTTCGCAGAAAGTTGGGATATGTAATTGACTTGCTAGACTTATTACATCGTTGCAGTTATCACTATTGATAGGCCTACGCTCTAACTGCCGGACGCTCAATGAGCCCAGTATAAGCGGTCTCAGTTTGGTGTTCGTCTCGTTTCGATGAGCGATTACTGTGACTCATTGTAGTTGTTGTAACCAGTTTATGGACTTGCTACAAGTCTCTACCACCACCAGATATGGATATACGGTATGTCGTAGCGCTATCTACTGAGCTCGAACGATACAACTCTACAAGATAGAGCTCCCCTATGGTTATCTTGTGTTACAAAAAAGCCTTCAAAATCATGTCCCCCACTGGGGTATTTCATTCTCCTGTTGATCTGGTTTACTACGCCTTGCTGATAGGAGATACTAATCTCTTATTTCGGGATAATTCATCTAAGAAGCTTCGATCTCGATTATGCTGGTATATTATCGTCATGTTGTTCTATTATGTGTCTCAAATATACCATAAACCGTAGTATTTTTATCTTTCCTTGCCAAAGATACGGCTAGATGACCTGGAGATAAATCTATCATGAAAACCAACCTGGCAACCGAAAGGAAATGTAATTGCTACAATTACAATGATACAGTTGACGTTCAAGAGATAACCTTTGTGCGTTTGCAGATGGTATAAAAGGTGCAAACATATGGAGATAAAGTTAAGTGAGGCTTCCCAAGTCCCAACTTCGAGAGAACAAGGTCCGATTGTAACATGGCATCCGTTGCTTTTGATTGACCGCCATATCAAAGAGATTTGCGATCGCAGACAAAGAGATTTCCACGGCTGATTTGTCAAGCCATGAATGTAAGCAAATAAGATAGCAAAAGACAGCTTGAAACCCTGGTGGCTAACCCACTTGTTGTGCATGCGAAAAAGATTTATCAAAGACCCACACGGATGGCTCACATGGAAATTCTGAATTTACATGTTGTGTGGAAATTCAATTCAATTAGATACAGGAAGCCAAAGCAAAGCTGTGGTGGAAGCGCTGATCAAGATGGCAGTGAACAAGACGCAACAGAGACAAAAAACCACCAGCCATCATAAAAACTTTATTCAAATTCCGTACCATCCAACGAACTGAGCCACATACCAAGTGTGTTTAAGGCAGGTAAGGGCGATCCTCGACAGTGTTCTGCACTGCTCGTAGCTTTGGCTGCGAGGCTAGGCCTATTACGAACGTAAGCAAAAAAGAGCGGGAAAATACCTTGAAATTTAATCACGTGACCCATCCATGTGCGTCTTCAGGGGAAGATAGGTGCATGCCGAAAGCTGGAGGATAGATCTAAATATCTGCCACTTAAATTATATTCATCTAGTCAATTCAGAAGCCGAACAGGTTCTACCCGATGTTTTTTACATTTGTTCTGGGACTGGAAACGAATAGTAAATGCAGCCTTTCACATTCACGCAACGAAGAGTCTATGTCTAATTTTGAAAGCTCTGAAAAACAAAGGAAAGACAGAACAGAGGTTGCATGCTGTTACAAAATAAGGAGATTAGCTAGATAGACTTGAATAAAATTAAGTCACATTAATGACTTCTAATTAGTANAGACTATTGATCTGGATAGACATGAAGCTTGATCGTATGAAAGACACTTTGCTTCTGGATTTGAGTCTCGATTGCCTGGATCTGCTTTGATTTGAGCTGTAGTTATCATTTGTTTAAAGAAACATCTGTTTCGGCTAGTCAAAATATTGGACGAGGAAAACAGTATTTGTACCTTTGCCGAGCTGCATAATCATGAGAAAGCTTTTTACTCACCCGGTAAAAATATCAAATATTACAGATATAATTAGATGTCACAAAATAACTCAATGCAAACAAGACCTAGATTTCTCATTGCAGAAAATAGGCCAAGGATAGCCACGAGGAAATTTTTACCAAGAGGCATTGCGTTGATTGTATTGACAATAGACAATAACGCTAAAGATGGCGGCCTGAATGCTGGTAAAAAGCTCCCTGACGACCACCTAACAACATAGAAATTTTGGTCTGCCGTTTCAACTAGCTAGCCATGGTAAAGTTTGGAGCAAGTAATCAATGTGAACAAACAGGAAAATTTTGTTAATCGAACACGAATCTTTAATTAACTTCTATTTGAATCAAAACTTTACTTTTCTGCTTTGGAAAGGTATCCTTTCGAGCCATTTTGCATTCGAAATCAAGGTCGAGAATTCGAGCTAGCTAGTCGAAACGGCAGACCAAAATTTGTATGTCGTTAGGTGGTCGTTAGGTAGCTTTTTACCAGCATGCTTTGCAGTAAAACACAACAGAGTCTTTGGAGCCGCCATCTTCAGCGTTATTGTCTATTATAATGCAATGTATCTTGGTAAAAAGTTCCTCGCTGCCATCTAAAGCGTAGTCGTCTCTCTTGCAATGCTTTGGGCTATCATAAACTATGAAAACGAACACAGCATAACACATAGGGAAACACAAAACCAAACTGTTATGAAATCTAGGATTGATTGCAATATCCTAACCGAACTATAATCACATGCTGAAATGTTAACAATGTTCTTCTGACGTAAATAGAAACTAAATAACACATTGTAGGTGCAACCGATCATATCGTGGTTAGGATTGACGAAATATTCCATATGATTTGATTTTAAACATTGTTTGGTAAGCCGCATTAAGATCAAAATGATGAATGCTCCGTTAATTAGAAAGTGTTAGATGCCACTTGAAGGCAAGCGAATGGGAGGAAGGATCGAAGAGGATTTGCTATGACCTGACATATGCTAGGTCTGGGCATTAAGAAACGAGGTAGTTATTCCTACAAAATTTGTTTGCTCCCTGTGTCCCTATGCCCGTGAAGGTTGTTGTTGTTGCGTCAGGGGCAAGAGAAGGAGAAAGAGAAAGAAGAACTCAAATCTTTCTTTTCTTCAGTTCACAGTCACTCAAATCAGAACACAGGGAAACAAGGAAAACCAGGCACAACAACAACAACCTTCACGGGCATAGGGACCACTGGATAGGGACACAGGGAGGAATGGGCATAGGGACACAGGGAGGAAAAATTTGTGTATGAATAACTACCGCGTTTCTTAACGCCCATGGTCTGTCCTCGATCCTTGACCACATGTTAGGCCGATTGTTGTTAGCTGAGCATGCGCAGTAGCAACAATAATCACAGATCAGACCACCGATCAGACAGATTTATGAGATAGATTCGTTGTCGCCTGGAATATCTTTTCTTTCATCTAGAGTAATCTAAATAGACAATAGAAGAATGCGCTGAAGATGGCATCAGGGAATTTTTAACCATAATTCTGTGCGTCTGAATGAATTTCGATTGATTTGATTGGTCGATTTACCAGGGAACGCAAAGGATCATGGTAAAAAATTCAGTTAAATTCTCGTGAATTTGATAGAAAGGTTAGAGTGACCAATTGGAGAGATTCTATTAATATTGTGAAATACTAATATTGATTATAAAATATGGGTTCTTTTGTAGAATAGCTAAAAGTTCTATCGTCTTGATGGTTTTGATGGTGGATTCCAATTCAGGCCCGTCGGAACGAAATTTATATTGGGGGGGCTGAAAGCAGATGCGAGCAAAAATGGGGGTCCGGGGGCTTGCCCCCCGGGAAAATTTGTTGTGACCACGCCCTTTAGATCGTTGGAAAACGCCTCTATTATGAAGAATTTGCCATCTAAAGGAGCAAAGGATTGCGACTAACGGAAGGCTTTCCCGGGAAATTTTGAAAATAGGACCTCAAAATCATTTAGAAATAGACTGTTTTCTTGATAACTCTGATAAGTTCCTCCAATATAAATAAGTTTAAACCTTCTTTTCCATAAGCTTGACATTTTAACAGCCTTCTTCACTAAAAAAGAACAAACTCTAGCAAATTATTGGGGGGGCTGAAGCCCCCCCAGCCCCCCCGCTTCCGACGGGCCTGCAATTAACTGACAGACTGATGGTGACACCAAGTTTATTGGTAAACTCTAAGACAACAAGAGCCACGAAAATAATGCTAGATACTAAGACAAGCAGATGTTGACAATTATATGACCATTCCTTTAATTGATAGCCAAGTTAACGTTGGTTTTAAGACATAACCAAGTTCGTGATATTTACTACAAGACAAGACTACAAGCCTACAAGACTTTTATAGGTTACTAAAGACTAGACCATGTTAAAAATTTAAAACGATTTATTCAATTTACCAAGCCATGGTCATGATGTTTTCAGACTTTTCGTAAAAAATTCATTGCTTTCTATTAAATTTTGGGCCACATAATGCAATTTATGCCACGAAATTCAGTTCCTGTGATTTCTTTGTGTTTTAAAATAATTTTGAAAACGATAGTTTCAGAGATGCAAAAATCTCACAAACCTACAAACCTGGTTTGGAGGAAGGTTTTAGCGAAAATACGAGGAAGGTTATAGTATTAATTTTTTTTTTAATTCTTGTGGCAGAATCTTACCTTATTTTGAAGAGTCCACGTAATTTTTACTTAATAGATGCTTCACTGATATCATAGAAAAAATTTACTTTAATAAGGGAGCTTCCATTGAACACATTACCTACATACCTCTCAACTAGGAGTGCAAATCAATTGATGAATCATTATTTTTAAATTTAGGCCATAGTTTTCAATAAACTTAAGGGTCCCGAACCTTGCTTTAAAAACAGACATATATCATGGGAAGATTCGTCAATACCGTTTCTTAAGAAGGTGCAGCTGTTTCTTCGCTATTTTTACATTAAGTTAAAATGAGGAAGGCTGAAACCCTGAAATTCAAGTTTGGAGGAAAGTCGAGGACTTTTTGCAATTCTGGATAGTTTGAAGGAAGTTGCTACGGACCATACAGATGACAGTATGATTACACTTGATGAAGGGACTATGACACGATAGATGTTATCATAGGGCGGTACGACTCAGGATTTATGGTTTTACCACGCTCGATATAGAATACCTGTATCTTACAAAACTATCTTTATCCTTCAGAGCTAATTTGAAAGCCTTCCATTACCCATATCAAATTATTTATGGAATCTATGGACTGTTTGTTATTGCATTGTTGTATTGCGAGAAAGCTCCCAGCTGGCCTGAGCTGAATGCATGGGAAAAATCAGAACTTGGAGAACCATGACTTTTTGAACCGTTGAAAAATAGATTTTCGTATGTTTGCACCAAACGTTTCCTCTATTTTCGTCGCAAATGCTAGAGGTGCATAACATAGCTCTCCCAATTTCCTAGACCCAGCTATGTCTACAGCTGCATGCTCTTTGAGCCAATGGTCTATTTTGACCAATCAGCAGCAGATATCTAATACCTTCAGCCAATCAGCGTTGGCAGAAAGTTGGGATATGTAATGGACTTGCTAGACTTATTACATCGTTGCAGTTATCACTATTGATAGGCCTACGCTCTAACTGCCGGACGCTCAATGAGCCCAGTATAAGCGGTCTCAGTTTGGTGTTCGTCTCGTTTCGATGAGCGATTACTGTGACTCATTGTAGTTGTTGTAATCAGTTTATGGACTTGTTACAAGTCTCTACCACCACCAGATATAGATATACGGTATGTCGTAGCGCTATCTACTGAGCTCGAACGATACAACTCTACAAGATAGAGCTCCCCTATGGTTATCTTGTGTTACAAAAAAGCCTTCAAAATCATGTCCCCCACTGGGGTATTTCATTCTCCTGTTGATCTGATTTACTACGCCTTGCTGATAGGAGATACTAATCTCTTATTTCGGGATAATTCATCTAAGAAGCTTCGATCTCGATTATGCTGGTATATTATCGTCATGTTGTTCTATTATGTGTCTCAATATACCATAAACCGTAGTATTTTTATCTTTCCTTGCCAAAGATACGGCTAGATGACCTGGAGATAAATCTATCATGAAAACCAGCCTGGCAACCGAAAGGAAATGTAATTGCTACAATGATACAGTTGACGTTCAAGAGATAACCTTTGTGCGTTTGCAGATGGTATAAAAGGTGCAAACATATGGAGATAAAGTTAAGTGAGGCTTCCTAAGTCCCAACTTCGAGAAAACAAGGTCCGATTGTAAACATGGCATCCGTCGCTTTTGATTGATACGCCATTTCAAAGAGATTTGCGATCGCAGACAAAGAGATTTCCACGGCTGATTTGTCAAGCCATGAATGTAAGCAAATAAGATCGCAAAAGACAGCTTGAAACCCTGGTGGCTAACCCACTTGTTGTGCATGCGAAAAAGATTTATCAAAGACCCACACGGATGGCTCACATGGAAATTCTGAATTTACATGTTGTGTGGAAATTCAATTCAATTAGATACAGGAAGCCAAAACAAAGCTGTGGTGGAAGCGCTGATCAAGATGGCAGTGAACAAGACGCAACAGAGACAAAAAACCACCAGCCATCATAAAAACTTTATTCAAATTCCGTACCATCCAACTGAGCCACATACCAAGTGTGTTTAAGGCAGGTAAGGGCGATCCTCGACAGTGTTCTGCACTGCTCGTAGCTTTGGCTGCGAGGCTAGGCCTATTACGAACGTAAGCGAAAAAGAACGGGGAAATACCGTGAAATTTAATCACGTGACCCATCAATGTCCGCCTTCAGGGGAAGATAGGTGCATATGCCGAAAGCTGGAGGATAGATCTAAATATCTGCCACCTAAATTATATTCATCTAGTAAATTCAGAAGCCGAACAGGCTCTACCCCATGTTTTTTACATTTGTTCTGGGACTGGAAACGAATAGTAAATGCAGCCTTTCACATTCACGCAACGAAGACTCTATGTCTAATTTTGAAAGCTCTGAAAAACAAAGGAAAGACAGAACAGAGGTTGCATGCTGTTACAAAATAAGGAGATTAGCTAGATAGACTTGAATAAAATTAAGTCACATTAATGACTTCTAATTAGTAATCACGATCCCAAAAAGCTGAAAAGTTCTATTTTACAGTCTTATTTGGTTTTGGAAAAGCATTGCCATGTTCTGATCGATGTTGAGCTGAGGATTGGTTCAGAGACGTAGGAACCGGGGGGCACTGGGGGCAGATTTTGCAATAATCGAGAAATTGCCCTTTTTGTTTGAGGAAATGCCCTATTAGCTTAATGAAAAAAGTGCCCTTTAAGTGTTGTGCCCCTCCAAGTTTAAGATGCTTCCTACGGCCCTGATTTGGTTTGACTTACTGCAATAAAGCGGTAACAATTAGGCCTATGATTCCGGCGGACACAGTCTAGTTGGCACTTCCTTGGCGCCAGTCATCTTGTTTTTAGAGAAGGTGGAGAACATTTTTGGTAGACAAGTCTTTAGAGTTACAGAAACTACCGTGAACTGAGAATTGTCCATGAGTTAAGTGAACAGACTGTAACCTAATTAGAAATTAGAGATTAGATTAGATTAGATTAGATTAGATTAGATTAGATTAGATTAGATTAGATTAGCCATCGAAATGTACAAAACGAACATCAACCAGAATCCAGATTTTTTGAATGACATTTTCAGATTTCATCAATGAAATTTTTCTACAAAAAAACCAAACACAGTAATTTATGGAACGGAAACAGTTTCTTACAGATGTAGTCAGATTTGGAATAACATACCTGCCGAAGTAAGAAATGCAAACAATCTAGAAATTTTCAAAAGACTAATAAAACAAATTACTATCCCATGCTCCTGCAAATTATGCACCCAGTATATACCAAATCTGGGATACATCACATAGATTATCGTATTTCTCATTTTAGTTTACAAACATGTTGTATATTATATATATATTTTTTTCTTTTTCGTTGTTGCTGTTCTGTTAGTTGGTATTAATTAGCTGATTGTATTTATTTATGATTAAAGCTAGAATATGTATCCAACGTTAAATAAAGTATCAANAAGGCGTAACTTGTGTAGGAGGACAGGTTGAAACGGTTGAAACAAATACTGATGCTTTATCGAGAGACTTGGGAGATAAAGCCCTTGTTGAATTTTCGTATTTACGTTGCAAGTTATGCATTGATCATATGCATTTCTTGAGATCAGTTTAACTTTCTGCAAGACACCCCTTAATGAAGAGCAAATTGCCACGAAAAGAGTTCCACGGTGTTTGACAAATTCTTGAATTTGAGAAAAAACCCCTGAAAGTCCCCAAAATAATGCTTTCTCTGAAAAAAATCTCGCACTCCTTTTTGAAAAAGTGATTTGCCCTCTCCATTTGAAGTAGGTGTGCACCAGCACTGCTTGTGGCTATGCACTGATATACATCCCTTGACTCCCTATCTTGTTAACTAGCTTGCTTGACTACCCAATGTTTTCTCAGACCACAATGCATCCAGTGGTATTTTGCAAGTTTATAATAAACTATAAACGAAAATAAGATTTCACATCCGAATTCTGAACATTAGAAACAAGTGCTAAGCTTCAGCTTACTGCAGGATCTGTCTCGAAGTTTTGTTGAGAAGAAAGAGAGTCAAAAGGGGTATTGTCACCCTATGGCGGCTTTCAGGATGTCTGTTAGACATGCATCTATCATTCTTAATTTTATTCCCTCGACCTATAGCAGAGACTTTCCTGTACGATCCAAAACCTTCACCACAGCTTTGGGTATTTTGCAAAACTTACATTAAATTGGTTTTTAAACAATTACATTAATTTTTGTACACACTTTTCCACCCAAAAATATGCATAGGAAATCAAGAGCATGACGTAACTATCCCGTAATGTGATTTCCAAAGTATTTATGGAGAGGTTTCTGTGGGAAAGTTTCTGCTAGCGAGAAAACAATATCCTGTCATTTCGATAAAGTTAGAAGGGTGCATGCTCTAAAAAGCAACGCCTTCTGAAAATGCAATACATGCGAAAAATGCGATGCAAGCTAATACAATGAGGCAATACTTTTTAGAAGGTGGGAACGGATACAGTACTACACTGATATAAATAAGGTTGTCTTCTTGTGTGATGTAACAATTTTATGAGTGAAATAAATTGATATATTTGCACATACATTACAGAAAACTAAAACTATAATATACCTGATTTCCCAACTCCTTCTTGCCCAAGCAAAACTAATCGCAAAGAAGGCGAATTATTCCGCTGCCTTTTCGACATTTCAGCTCCAAACCAATCTCGTTTTCAGCGACACGGTGATTTATCGCAGCCAGTCCAATCAATTTCTCTGCAGCAAACTGGTTAGCAACTTTGAAAACCTTCGATATTCCTCGTTGGCTGCGCTGTAACTCTGTGGAGAAATTCCTCAGGATCGACTTGATTGTACCTAACACTAATGTTATTCTATCATTGACACAAAAGCCGGCAAGTTGTCTCAATAAGTGAAGTGGTTGTGTGGTTTTCAAGGGCTTTCGAGGGCCATGACTTGTTGTGAAACACTAGCTTGTATATGACAGCGCTGAAGATACACCTTTCTGCACGTTCCCTTGCCTCGATGCAACCCTAAACCATGCTAAACCCTCGTCTAAATCTGTGACGTTGTAGCAATGACCTTCTCTGGTTATGGAATGCCTCCCTTTTCAATATTGATTCGTCCTTGTTTTGAGAATAGCTCACCCAGCTCACCAAAGATCATACAAAACCACACAATGAGAAATCTGTTTTGCTTCCTCGCCTTATCTTGTTTGTAATCGTTTTCAAAAGAGCAACTGTTGCTACGGATGTTTTTATTTTCTCTCCATCACTTTCTCCACATCTTTACGTCATAAGTACTAACAACAAATTAAACATCACTGGCTGTAACCAACTCATAAACCAACAATAACTATGCTTGTACTTCCAAAAATCCTCCCTCTCATAGAGTAATTACTGTGTGTGCGATAGCTGCAAACAATTCACGACCCCAAGTGACAAAGTTCTCAGCTTTCTGCACAGTGAATACATAGAAATTACGACCCAAGTTTTTACCTTTTTGTGCTGATAAGAAAGGACACATGCAGGGAGTCAAATATCCTTGAAATGCTAAATAGATCAAAAGAAAATCCGATCCTATTTGAACTCTCTGTTGCTGATGATCTGCCGTAGCTGGTCTTTTTTGTCTGTTGTTATATCATTTGGGTGCTCTTTGCGAGCACATGTGAAATGTGAAGGATTTTAAGACACAACTGTGCTAATCGAAGCCTGTATTCTTCTGAAACACTTGTGGGTCTCTCTTCAGTGCTTTTACATTGATTGAGTGCATACTAGAAGCCATAATTGGTGTATTTGACCCCGCTAAGGATGCTCGCTCACTCAGTACATGAGCTATAGGCAAGTGTGTGTGTATCAGTGTAAATTTTTTTTACCAGTTCCCAGACCCGTGACTAGTCCCCATTTGAATCCTAGTCAGTGGGTCTGGGAATCAGGTAAGTAAATAATTCCAATCGAGCAGCACTATCGCTTGTTTAATTTTGGAAATTTTTATCAGTAATTAGCCACCTTAACCTATTTCTTATTTGTTTTAAACTTATTTTTAGTTGGTAGTGAGCCACCTTACCTTATCGCTGGTCTGCGAATTGAAATTTTTTAGTAGTGAGCCACCTTAAGGGGCTATACCAGGTGAAAAACTAAAAAAAATTTGAAATTTTTGCTTTTTGGGAAAAAATTTGTTCTAGGTGAAAATTTATCGAAAATTTTAAATCTGCCATCATTGATCCAATCAAAAGTCTCAGTTTTTTAGAAAAAATTGTTTTCTGTCTAGTGGTATTTCAAAACAATTGTTTCCTTCAGGATTTGGGTCCATTTCTGGGAGGTATTGAGCCAAAATGTCTCAAATTGACGTCCTTCGACCCCCTGAAAGAAGAGTGCTGTACAGCCTCGTAATCGTAAAGGGCAGCCTCTCTTCAAATAGCATCCATAGAAGCCAGAAAAACAAGATGGAAGACAAAACAAGTTGCAGTGTTGACGAGAAAAAACGAAAGCTCAGGAGCTAGGGGTTTTCAAAGAAGAAACAAGAAGCATCTTTACAATATTTTATTGAAGGAACAATCAAGCATCAACACAGAGGTCAGGGGCAAAGATGGCTCTGTGTAAATGGAAGAACCAAGCTGATGTATGGAGCAATTGCAAGTAGGCCTAACTCAACATCATCACTGTTTGTTGACAAACGAAACGACCAACAACAACAACATAAACAACCGACCAGGACATCAGGCATTCAAAAGACGAGTGATAACTATGGAACCACGTCCAAAGAAGCTAAGACATGAATACAAACTAAAACTTTTCCATAAAGAACTTAAAAACTGAAACCTTCACAAAACTAAGATATTGCGCTGCTTATTTATGGTCTGATTTGCCCAAAATGCTTCAGTGAAGGTTTTTAATATTTTTGTGTGGCATTTTTGCCCTGAAAGCACTTTTGGTAGTGCTATACCTTTGACTATCTGTCCTTGCAGTTAGAGAATCTAAATGATAGGTGTGATACTTGTATAAAAGACTTATATCAAAGATCCGATTGTGTTATTGGAAACATACAACAAAGTTGTTACAGGAAAGAGGTCAGAAGCTTGTTGTACTTGGCAAAGAAAAATCCCAGTGAAAAGCAGAATAAACTTAAACAGGCCAGCAGAAACTAGAAGACTTCAACAGGATGAAAATATTGAAAGATAAAGGATTGTAAATGAACCTGGTTGGTTTTAAGAGGCGTTAAACAAGTTTTTCCAGACGTCAAATTTTGAAATGCAATTTCCCGAAAATGAGTTTTTCAGTGATGGCCTTCATTTTTGGCTCAGATATCTCTATCAGTTTTTCATTCAGGGCTCTGAAACTTGGCAATAATGTACATCAGTTATGTATCTCTGCAATGATGAAGAGAAATAAATTTTATCTTACAGTGATAATATTAATAATGCCATTTAATTTTTGCTAACGAACCGTCGTTTTGAGAGATGATCTATTGTGCTGACTGACTTGGAAAGGAGATTGATTTTGAATCAAGATGCTTCATCATTGCATAGTTCTATCTATCCCATTTAATTTGACACCTTACTTGTCCTTATGGTAAATCCAGTTCTTTTCGAATATTTGACGAAAGATTAGCCAATTACGCCCCTTTGTTCTCAGTTTCCATGGCAACGACTTGTCAAAAAACAAAAAATTTACCTTTTTCATCATATTCATATGTTTTTGCAATGATTTGATACCAAACTCACTATTATTGATCAAAAACAACAAAGTTGGTTTTTTACCTGGTATAGCCCCTTAA
>REGM01000045.1:782389-813000 GCA_004194415.1 Aurelia aurita
AGTTTTGCTTTGTTTTGCGTTGCTACGTGGTTGCTAGGGTTAATTGGAACCTAGTGCCTTACAACAATTGGCATTTATGCTATTTAGCGTCCTTGCAACCAAAAAGCAGACTAAAATTTCAAAATCTACGGTAGTTAATTGATCAAAATTGTAATTCTTCAAAAATTGGGAAATTTTACAATCTAGTGCCATAATACAAAATAGAGAGGGGGTTTGTTTAAAATTGTGACTCAGAAGGGAGGGGTTTATTAGAGAGGGGGACTAAACTAAATAGAGCTTTTACGGTACATGAAAACAAATGTCAAATGATCTCCTGGAATGACAAAACCTGAGGCTTTTCATTTGCAAAGAGGCAGGCATTTCCACTACAATGCTTGCACCATAGCAATTCGTGCTTCTTTCCTAATCCGTTTTGTGTTGGGAATGGGTGCCATTAACATTCCCAAAGTTATTTCTATGTCTTTAATGACTTTTGAGATTTCCCCACATCTGGCAATTACTACTGTTACAATAAACATTGGAAACAGATATGTTATGAAAAGGTTCCGTGCTAAATAATTTTGCAGTCCCAACTCACAAAGAGCATGGAGGGGCTAGCTTCAAGTTCTGAAATCGAAGAGATGAAACACGACATTGGTGGTATCACTACATCATTGCTACTTCTTGAATCGCCAAGCAAAGCAGAGAGGTAAAGTTTGCTACAAGCTAATGATTTTTTCTTACAACTGCTCTATTTTATGAGAAGCCTTCAGAAGGCCTCTTAGGCTTTGATGATTGCAGCTTAAACGTTATTTAAGATTTGTCTTCTATGATTATGTTGGTCATGATTTGATACATATAATTGTGCATTTGTTGTGGCATCCAGAAGGTACTTCTTTTCAGCGATGATTGTACTGGTATTCTCTTCCGTTGGAGCGAAACTTCTGCGCCGCCATTGCAAAACAAACTCACGAAGGATAGGAATGGGCATTCCCCTGGGGTCCGGTCCGTTGGGGTCTTGGTCCTATGGGTCCTAGGTCTGGTTATTCCGTTATGCCATAATCTTGGTGTCTTGTAAACCATGTTCCTCACATTCTAGATTTCTTTTCTTTGTTTGGTTTTTGGCTCACTGGAAACCGTTTTTAACGTTGGCCTTGAATGATTAACCTTGGCTAGTTTAAAATAGCACGAGATCTTTCTGTCTTAGAAAAGATCTTCTAAAGGCCAAATACGATATACATCAGATATCTTGAGATATAATTTCTGATCAAGTTACGACAAGAATGTAGCCCCATTTAAATAGTATTTTCTAACACAGCACTTAAAAAGTCTATTCCACAGATTCAGGTTTCTCAATATTTGTTGAGTGACACGATACACAGTGTCCTTCGGGTCGGGCCCTTGGTACCAAATGACTTGAGAAAATATATTCTTTCTGTTAGGGATTATGGTTATTGTATAGAGTGGCTAAACGATCTCTGTATGCTCCTTAGAACGGATATCTCGCTAATACAGCTGGACATCAGCGACAACAACAACAGCGAAAATGAGGAACTAGTGTAGCTAGTCTAGTTATTGTATAAAAGCGACTTAGTTTCCAGGGGTGTTCTTACGTCATACGCTAATGATGAACTCTCTCTGGGGACGAGATTGGTACAAAAAAGAATATTTAAAAGCCTTTTCCAAATATAAATAACATGTGCTACCACATCCTGTTAGTGGATGCCTATACCTCTGTAAGTACCCCCGGTGGGACTCAGGGCCAGCGTTCAGTTTTCATTACAAATATACCTAAATACATCCAAGAATACAAATACGAAACAAAGCATGAGCATAGGTTTCAGGAGCAGTCCACCGCCCAACAGGACAACTGTTCCACCATAAACCACACCCAAAGCCCATGCTCATAAAATGTATTTAGAATTATTTGTTCAATGAGGAGCTCTCTAATAGGTATACTAATCGAGAGAGAGAGCCCCCCCCCCCCCCCAGTGTGTCCCACAAGCAGACCAACCTTCTGAACAGCGAATTAACTGAAAAAAATCTGGGTAACTGCAGCTTTGCAAGACAGGCTTAAATCTAATCTAGGGTGCTTCTGCTTGCAGAGCATAATATCAGAATGAAATAGGAAGCTGATTAGCTGAAACAAACCTTCATTTTGTTCCCCACAGCCAATCAATTTCTATTGACATTTTTTCGATCTATACTCTTTAAATTGCCTCGTTTTGGCGTTGCTGTTGCCAAAACAACAATAGCTGCACATGTGCGTGGAACCTCCTCTTATTTTGCACGCTTCACTTTCAGGCAAAGCAAGTTGCTGCAAAAAGGACTCTGAGGTGAAAAGCAATAATGGATGACAACAATATTTCCGAATATGAGAAGCGAAGGCAACGCAATATTGCAGAAAACCTAAAGATGCTCGAAAGTCTTGGACTTAACAAACCGGTGAGAGTTTTCTGTCGTTAGGCCTACCGAACCGAAGGGGTGTTGCTGTTGCTTGTTTGGGTGGGCGTAAATAGGAACAGGTAAAAGGTTGACAAGCCCATTAAATGCAAGCTCCCTTTATTTGAAAGATATTTCAGGGTGTCAGATTTTTAAATGTTAGCTTAAATATTAAAATGAAATAAAAAATTGTGTGTATTACTTTCATTCATTGTTGAATCCAAGTCGCAAGTGGGGTTATACTCAACTGATTTCTTCTCAAATTTCAGACAGGCTTCTGGAGGAGAAAACCTCTCTGGAAATAAATCAGTCGAGTCTGTACGCAGGCTAATTGGGGTTTGGGCCTACTCTGACTTTTTTCCAAATGCAAATTCAATTTTTTGAACACAGAAGATTTTGCTTCTCCCCAAATTGCTTGCTCGAAATTGATAACCTGAAAAGTAGCCACAAGTCTTTATCTCAGACCAAAAAATAACAAGTCAGTTTTTCTTTGCTGTGCAGCAAAAACAACAGCAATTTTCTAAAGACCAAGAAGAAAGAATAGAATATTTTTCAAAACCTAAAAATATCTTTCAAATTTTCAACAGCCCAAAAAATAATGTATAAAAATAACAAATGACCAAAATTTGAACCTATGAAAGTGACATGAGCAGCCAATTATTACAAGCTCACTGGGTTAATTGCACCTTGTGGAAATGGGAAAAATGTTGCTTGTCCCATTCCAGTATACAGAGAGTGGCAACTGCATGCACAAAACATGTTAATTTGTTCACTGATTTTGAATGAAGTCTCTCATTCTCTACCTAAAACAAAGGAATCACAGATGCTGCATGGGCACACGCCACTCCTTTGTTTGTCTACATGCAGGAGATCTTGTCAAAGATTGGCAAACTCTACAGATTAGGTCCCTGTCATTGAATATCTTGGAGTGTTTCATGTTTTCAATTCATCGTAAGCATCCATTTTTTTACCAAAACCTGCACAAGTGAACAACCTACAGTATTAGGCTACTGCACCCCTTAAAAGCAGCTCTTTTTAGCAGGGACAGAGCCAACCCTGAAAAAATGGGATGAACAAGGGATAGTTATGATTGCCAGAAGGTATACATACTGTAGCATTTCTTACATTGTTTTTGCTTAAGAACAAATCCCGACCTGAGAAACGTGAGGACCCCCTGGCACCACCCTTACTTTTAGCAAATATTTTAAATTCATTTTTCAACTCTACACAGTTTAGTCAGCTCATGTCTTGCCCGAAAAAGAAACCATTCGTGAAAAAGAAACCTGAAAAGAAAAGGAAAAGAGAAACAGTGGACTCGTCTGCTCAAACGGAAACTTGTGGCTACACAGTTGTAAGAAGATCTTTGAGAGTTAGAGGCATTGTAAGTGTATTACATTCATTTTTTATATGATACTTAAATCCGAGTCTGGTAGCAAGTCTCTTAAAATTTAGGGCATTTTTGCTACCAAAAGCTTCCGACAGTAAGTGTTTCTTAAATTTTTGATGTTCTAGATGTATGTAGAATTAAGTTATTTTTGTAAAAAGGGCTCCTACCTTGTCAGATCTAAAAACATGAACAGAAATTGCACTCAAAACAAATTGAGAAAAACATTTGTCATTACTTGGCAGCGTCAAAAACATCTTTCAAATAACCTGTGAGGCTTAGCAAATTGCAAAATGTTTCTTGGCTTTTTTGCACAAGGTACAGCAGCATGGTTTCTTAATGTCTGAAAATTGAATGCATTTATCAGAATGCATTCAACTACTATTGAACAGAAGGGATTTTGTTGCAATTTTGTATTATTTGCTTTAGATTGAGAATTTGGAACCATTTCATTTGTAGAATCCTGAATCTAACATGCTACAAGATGATACCATAGATGATGGAAGAGACAAGACCTATATAAGAAAGTCTTATCCAACCTCTCAAAGAGAAAACACCTTTGGCCAAATTGAAGGTAAATATGAATTTAGTTTGTGCAATGAAAAATGCATTTAGTATTTAGTGTAATGAAAAATGCAGCAAAAATTTAAGATGCACAAGCGTTGAGATGTGGAGCAATTACCCCTGTCTCTCTTTGAAATAGCCAAATCTTAATCAGCTTTATTCTCAACTTGCCTTTCAAAATTTGTCTGTATGCGCACAGGAAAACCAGATCTACTGTTAATTTTTCTATTTTCGAATTTTTAATTTCTTGTTATTTTCCTTGATTCCTTGTTTTGCTATGCAGCGGACTTCCCAGCCAAGATCCCAAGGGAAAAGAAACTGTAAATTTTTCCCCTCATGACCTTGGCGGTGGAAGTTTACTGTGCAGCAAAAAAACAGAAATCACGGAGCATTCCAGGAAATTATGTGATAATTTAATTCAAAAATACTAAGTATACAAAGATTAACAGTAGGTCTGGCTTTCTCGGTGAGATACCTTATTTAGGAAGTCTAACAGAATTTTTCTTTTTCAAGATGTTCCAGTTGGTACAACATGGTTAACGAGAGTAGCATGCAGTAAAGATGGTATCCACAGGTGAGGCCCTACTATGTGTTTTAGGGAACAACGGATACTAGGCATTTCTTAGCTGGGAACAAGGGAACAATTGTTATAAAAAAATGATATTTTTAGGAATAAATTGATGAATTTCGTAATTTTTCTAATAGGGGGCAAGGCTACAAACAGAAAAATAACTGGAGAACAAGGGAACTTTGACCCCCCTGGGAGGGCCTCTTAGGTATGATCTGTAAAGAAAAGTTCCCAAAGGCCATTCCTCAAAAGATGTTTTGTTTGAGTTAAAGCAATTATATTTGGTATGAATACTTTATTGATATGGATATTGCCCTGTTATGAAGTTTAGGAGAAGCAAAGGATGCCGTTCCTAAAGAAGACTCAGCCCAACCCCAAACTGAAGAAGTAATGTTTGCTTAATCAGAAAGAATCTCATTCTCTATTTCTTTCAAAATTTTGTTCAAAATCACTCACAAAAATAAAGTCTGGAGGTTATGTACAAGACTCGCTGTCAATTGTGCTAACTGTCCTGTCAACCACTTGTAGCACAGCACCCTCTCAACTTAATTCAAACATACCATTCAATTTTGTAATGTAATCTATTCGATGAATGACAGCTGCTCCACTTAATGTGCATGACATCTCTGGGAAAATCAATCAAACTTGCTCTTGAAAAATTAAAGTGCACTTGATCTGAAAAACTGTTCTTATTGATTTAGAAAACCACTCTTTTCGACAGGCCAACCGTTGCTGGAATCCATGGCAGTGAAACTGAAGGCTGTTATTCTCTGGCATTGTCTGGAGGTTATGAAGATGACATTGACCTTGGAGAAAGTTTCACCTACACAGGAGCAGGTACGAACTTACACCCTGTAACTAATTCACGAAATAATTCAACTAAACAATTTCAGCAACTTGAGCCAAACCAAAATTGAATTAAGTAACACAAGATTCTGGAAACACAAACAAACAACTGACAGTGATAGTGAAATCTGGTACAATCACAATGTTAGTAATTGATCAAAATGATACAAGTGAACATCTTTTTAATTTACTCTTCAGTTAAATAAGGGATACTACTATGACCACACCCGCAGTTAGTACTGCACAACGCGTTTTACAATGCTACGCCAATTTTCCAATCTTGTGTTAGTTCCAATAATCTATTCAATTTTTTGATTGCTTTGGAAAGATCTAGTTTTATTCCGATGGTATTCAGATCTTGCCGTATGGTTTGCATCGAGGTCGTCTTTGGTCTTCCCCGTGGCCTTTTCACTTCCCTGAGATATTCTCCAAGGGCTCTTCTTGCTGGGGTTTCAGGATGTAGTCGCATCAAATGCCCTTGCCATGTTAGTTTTCTCGCTCTTATTATTTCACTCCATGGCTCGCATTTCGTTCTGGCGTAGAGCTCTTCGTTGGTAATATGGGATATAGTAGATAAAATCGACAATTTAAGTCAACGCGACTTTTGGAAAATTGTGTTTTAATTTAATATTTCATCATATAATAAGTTAGTGGAAGACTTGGAAAATTCAGATAGATACCAGAACCCTTTGCTAACTGTTCGCTCTCAACAGAAGGCACCATTGAACTCTGTCTCACATTAGATGCTGGGCTAGATTTGCAATAACGCAAAATTTCTGTTGCAACGGGAACTTTTAAACTGTTTGTTTTCGCTGACATTTTCGCTTGACATGTAAAGTGAGATTCTTCAGATTTTCATTTCGAAAAGTAGAGAGATCACCCTGTAACTCATGCACTCCACCAAGATACAATCTGAAAAGGGAAACGAAATGAGACACTATCTGTACCACTCATCAGTCAAAGAGATATTAACTTTGTCTTGTTGGCTGATTCCAAATACTTTGCATTTTATTTTGTCTCCTATGATCTTGTTTAGGCGTTCTGCTTCAATTCGTATCAGTATCAGAAGAAATTCTCACTGTTGTTCAAGACATTTACGAATTATCTCTGTTAGTCTTAATTAACTGATACAAAATTGATGTGAGGTGGGCTTGTTTATACTCTTGGTATAAAAAGTATCTCTCTAACTCTTGATAAGTTTTACCATTGTTTGCAAATGTTCATTTGTCGATTTTTTGAACTGGTGTGTGTTTCCAAATTTTCAGGTGGTCGTGATCTGAAAGGGACTAAGACGAATCCAAAGGTAGGAGAAACGTTTTTTAACGTGATTGCTGAATCATTGTTAGTGTCCAGTGAGTGATCGATTAATCCAATTGATCCAATGCTTAATTTATTCATTTGTTGATTGATTCTTGTATTTATTTACCCTCCTCATAGAGTTACTTGTTATATTTCTGCTTCTATCTCGAAGAATATAATCTTCTCTGAATTTAGGTTCGCATGTTATGGTAGTTTCCTCTTTTAATTTTTACCAAATTTTTATCTGTTGATAAAGCTTCTAATGCCTAAAGATTTTTGAAAGCCTGTAGCTCTCAAACCATTTGTCGGAATCCTATAAACTGATAATACCTGTATGGCTAACATATCAGCTTAGATGAAAACATTTAGTTTGTCATAATCGGTCGTATCGTTCTGAAATTACGAGTGATTTTATAAGAATGCTTAATCTGAAAATCCTTCAAAACAGGCCGAAAATCCTTGATCAAATTTGCTAGCAATTCAGCAATTCAGGTATTATTGGTCTGTATATCTCTGATAAACGGTTTGAGAGCTATAGATTTTCAAACATTTGAACATATTTCTGACTCACCGGGTATCTTGCTTTTTTTATCCACAGAATCTAAGAACAGCTCCTCAATCGAAAAATCAAACTTTAACAAAAGGTATGTTATTACTTTTTCTATTCAATGTAAAAATTTACGAAGACGAATTACCTAAGACACTACTTACGAACTACTTTACAACACTACAAGGACGATACCCCGAGGAGCAAAAGAGCATGACTACCCCGAGGCCGTTTCACAAAGAACATACAACTAAATTACAACTAAATATACGACTACAAAAGGCTACACATAGAACTATCTTTACTGATAAATACTAGAGCCGGTTTCACATTGGATGTCGGGCTAACATAGGCCGACATAGGCGATAATTTTGATCAACAAGACCCAAGCCGAGAGAACAACAACGACAACCGCCGTCACTGCTCCCCGTCCAGAGTGTCCCCGCTTAAGGTGGACCAGCGATAAGGTGGCTCACTACTAACTAAAAATTATTTCAAAACACACGAACAATAGGTTAAGGTGGCTCACTGCTGCTGATAAAAATGTACACTGATTGCCGTTCCCAATGGTATTACTACTCCAAAAGAAGTGCCTAAATTGCCCGTATTTTCTTTGTTTGATTAATCATTTTCAAAACAAGGACTTTTTACCTTTTTACCTTTCTTCCTTTCAGTAAATCTGGCGTTGTCAAGAAATGTTAAAAACAGAAGGCCTGTGCGAGTAATTCGAGGCTACAAACTAGCTGGAACGTATGCGCCAGAAGAAGGCTACAGATATGATGGTATAATGATCATGATAATAATAATAATAACTTTATTACAGTGTGCGTTGCATTTAGCATCGCTAATAATCGTGTTTAGATACAATTAGCTTACTGAAAAAGATTCTCCTAAATATTTTCAAAATTAACCTAAATAAATATTTATTTATAAAAAGTATAGTTTAACAAAAACATAATCTACAGTTATCATTACATGTATTGTTATTTAGTAAGACCTCAATATCCTTTTGTCTGATACGTTCACGAAAAGTATCAATACTGGGGCTAGTCCTTTCTTTTTCGTGATATGGAATTATTTCTATATTTTTCATATGCAAACAATCTTTTGAAACTCTCAGGCTATGAAATAAACACCCTTTGCGTTCTCCCACAGAGTGAGTAAAAAATCAATCCCCGTTTGAAAAGCCACTCCTACCTGGACATCAAGCCTATATTGGCAAATTTATTATCAAATAGTGGTCATGTTCAAATAAATTTTAAAACGTACCTGACTGAAGTCAGCCACTCCGTTCTGAAATGTGTGGGATTTTCTTGACAAAGCCCCTTCAGGAAACCGTCATAAACGGCATAAAATCTATATCAAATTTCCTTAATATTTCTGCCTTACAGCAATGATTTGTACATACTTTAGCACGTGTTATCCCTTTGGGAGGTTGAAAGTGCCAGCCCTTGGAGCATAACAAAGTTATTCCGGGCGATTTCATCCTCCCAAAAGGATAACATGTGCTAAAACGTGTTCAAGTCATTGGAAAGGCTGAAAGGTAATTTGATCATGATTGTAGTGGACCATTTTTGAAGGTTTCTTGAAGGATTTTCTCCTGCTAGTGCCATATAATTTCAGAATTGAGTAGCCGACTTCTGTCAGGTAAATTTTTAAATCTATTTGAACATGTCCACTATTAAATGATATATTTGCTAATATTATTGTTTT
The DNA here is from genome assembly GCA_004194415.1 of Aurelia aurita. Taxonomy (NCBI): domain Eukaryota; kingdom Metazoa; phylum Cnidaria; class Scyphozoa; order Semaeostomeae; family Ulmaridae; genus Aurelia; species Aurelia aurita. The sequence goes on from REGM01000045.1 coordinate 791,732, forward strand.
GATATTCAGAGAGCAGTGGCGTTTCAAACGAGGATTGTTTTTATAACTATCACTTGTTTTGTTTTTTATTGAATATTTCGGGCCGTAAAAGTTTCGGACAAAAGCTATGGTGGATGCAGTGATCAAGATGGCAGTGAACAAGATGCAACAGAGACAAAAAATCCCACCAGCCATCGTAGAAAAACTGAACCTCGTCCCAAGTGTTCTTACGGAAGGTAAGATAATCCTCGACAGTTTCTACACTGCTCGTGACTTTCGCTTCCTGGCTTTGCCCATTACGAACGTGAGCAAAAAAGAGCGGGAAAATTAGTTGAAATTTAATCACGTGACCCATCCGTGTACACCTGAACTTCTTCATTTCACAATGGGTCAACTTTTCTTGTTAAATCTTCATAATTTCAATGCACCTTTACTCCTTCTAGGTCTATACACCGTTGAGAGATACTGGGAGGCAGTTGGTATGAGCGGATACAAAGTCTTCAAATTCGTTATGAGTAGGCTGCCCGGTCAAGATCCTGCCCCTTGGGTGAATACAGAGAAAGATAACAACAACTACAGCAACATGAGCAGTCAAAAAAGTGATTCTGACTCAGCTGTAAGCAGATGAAGTAAATCTTTGAACAGACGTTGATAGGCAGGCCTGCCGAGACAGGGGGCAAGGAGCAGATTGCCCCAGGCTGAGACTTAAGGGGCGGGGCTACAAAGTTATGATAGAGCAAAAGAGTGCAAAAACGTGCGTTCCTCGTGTTTTTCGAGAGTCGTAGTTTTATTCCCGGGGGGGGTACATAACATGTTGATGGTACGGGTATGAGCCGCACATATGGGTGGGTTTTTGGGCCAAAAATTCTCTAAACAAGGGTCATTTTTCGGCCGATTTTCCATAAACATGGGTCAGTTTGGCTGAAATCGCCAAAAAATTGCTAAAACTGGGTAGTTTTCCATCAAAATTCATCATAAAAGTGGGTGGCTTTCCGAAAACCGGGCGGCAGACCCCCGTCCATCCACAAGTCATGTACCCCNATAAACATGGGTCAGTTTGGCTGAAATCGCCAAAAAATTGCTAAAAATGGGTAGTTTTCCATCAAAATTCATCATAAAAGTGGGTGGCTTTCCGAAAACCGGGCGGCAGACCCCCGTCCATCCACAAGTCATGTACCCCCCCCGGGAGTTTTATTACGAAATGGACAATCGAACAGACAAATTTCCCTTAGCAGGCATGTAGTCTAATAGGGTTAGAATTTGCCTTTGGAAAAGTTAACTGAGCAACCCTGATCCTCTCCAATTCATCTTACACGTTTTTATGGAAGAAAATAGTTTACAGGAAGCTAGTACTAGGATGGCCGAACATTTAAGAAACTGTAGTACTAAGTTTGGAAATAGCCTGATAACCAGACCCGATTTCAAAGGAAAATGCTCAGAAACTTTTAAAAGATAAATTCAAAGATATGATGGCAAATATTCCATCAACCCTTATTCTTGAGTACAGTTACCTCTCACGTTTTGAACGTAACTAGAACATTTTCTCTTCCAACCTGATATTTTAATTGTAAAAGATCACATCTGCAGCAGTGTTAGAAACTACATGATAATACATGCACTTAAAAAATAAGAAACACAATAAGAAACTGTTGTTACTTAGATGCGAAAAGTTTCATGTTAAAATAAGAAACTTTTAGTAATAGACTATAGCCTGATCTAAGTTTCTTATTAGGGTCAGTTTTATTTTTTACATTCTCTAGTTACGGGTATTTCTTTCAGAAAGCTTGTAGATGTAGCTGAAATTTTGTTCGTTGTTTGATAATTATTAGCCTTTTTTATCATAGAGTCCTATCAAATTATTTTGAATTTTGATATCTAGAGGTTATTTTGTAAGCTGTTTATGTTTTGTTCAACAATACACATTTTTTATCTGGTGTTTGTATTATTTTTATTTTTTTCAAAGAATTTTGTTGTAATTTGCATGAATATGTACCTTACAGGTAACTTTGTAATAATTCGATTAATAAGAATTTTTATGCTGCTGTTATACAATTGTTTCACTTGTCATATATCTTCCAAAATTGAACTGTTTTAAACGGAAAAGCATCGGACTAAAAAGCTTCAGACACTTTTTGAAAAATCGCAAACAATTATAACTTATCAATCAAATCTTTTGCTTGAAATAGTTTTATATCCGCCAAGAATAGTTTAGGACAGAGTTTTGTCCGAAACTTTTACCACGCAAAACTTTTGGATTTTAATGTAGTTTCAATCATCACTGTATGACAAAACTACTATTTGGTCAAACTATAAAAATCAATTGATTTTTTGACAGATTGTAACAAATAGATGCCAAAATCTTTAAACGGTAGCCAAAAGGTTTTATATCACATCTGTAATCTTCATCCATTTACCTTCAATCGGCTTGACGGTTTCTCTTTTCCTTGCGATCTCTTACCAAGAAAGAGACTTTTGCTACGGAAACCGAACATTTTTTTAATCCAATCGTAGGTTTCATGTTTATCAATGTTGTATCGAGGATTGAAAAAGTTCGTAAAAATAGAATTCGCTTTCCACAATACAATTCTAACAACAACAAGCCCAGTTCACAATCTGTTGCGCTCATGGACCACACACTGCAATTTTTTTCTTGCACATGTAGTGCAACACAATTGAATTTTGTGTGCCAGCAAAATTTGCACCGTGGCCCCTGAGCTTTATTCTCGGCCCAAGTTCTACTTGTTCACCTGTCGTCTTCAGATAATCTCTTGTCTCAAAACTCTAAACTTTCTGTTAAATGCTGTGAGTCGCCTTTATGGTCCTTTTATTTTCCTATGCGGTGGCGCAGTGGGCAGGAGCCTGGAATCCAGTGTGTGGAAATTGAAGTCAGATTTCAGAAGAAAGATCAAAGTGGCGGCGTGTTGATGTCGATGTGATTCCATTGCACTTAAAGCGTCTTTTTAGCTTTCTCTTTGCAGATAATTGGACAATTGGCAGTTCCTGAATATAAAGAACAAGTGTAGACATGGATCCACCAGCGGTAAGGCCTACAAATTGATGTTCTGATGATAATATGGATGGAGGTTGTCTTATTTTTAAGCTAAATAAAATGGGCCTAAATTTTTTAGGCCCGTTTTGAATCAAAAGTGAATTGTGAATTTTACAGCAGTGGTGGAGGGGGTCCAGCTCAAATCCGTTAAAAACTGTAGTTTGTGAATTTAAATAAGTAATATTTCATTATCAATTTTTAAAGAATAACTTGTAATGGTTAATATTTTGGTAAATGGTAGTGCACTACTTAATTTTAACATTGCGATCTGGACGATGAAATCGCCATAGGCTTGGGCCCCAACCCAAGACAAATAATAGGCCTATACCGAGAGGTGGTGGTAGGCCTACGACACGAGAAAGTCAGGTGATAAATCTAGTGGTCTGTTATAGAGGGGAAGGGGGGTTGAGCTGTTAACAGCCTAATTCCGTTAATTGATTGAGCTGTTAACAAAAATTGTTTGTTGATGACCCCTTAAAGGGAATCTAAGCATATATAAGCCGTTGATAAAAACATCCGTACAAAGACAATAGACCTTGACATGGGCCAAAATGTATTTGGGTAAGTGATCTATATCAACAGGAAATACTGATATCTGATTGGCTAGAATTTGATCGCAAGTGGCTTGAGCCACTTTTATATATATGCTTTGATTTCCTTTAAGGAAGTTCTTCAACACATAAAGGATAAATAAAAGTTTAAAGTAAAGGAAGAAAATATGAAGTTTTCAGGATCTGTTGCAGGGAGCTTGGGGGCTCAAAGTTATGAATTTTCGCACATGCGTGCACAGTATCTGCTTTGTTGATTTGGTATCCATTTTGTTCCAACAAAATAACAACCAGAGGGATATGACACCCAACCTCACCGAGTCTTCTGCAGAGTATGACACTAATGATGGCAGCTGCATGCACAAGATTTTGTAGGATTTCCTCTCTGCATGCCACTTTTGAATGAGATCTTTTGTTTCCTACGTCAAACACAAAGAATCAATCAAATTTGCATGCGAGTATAACAGTGTTACTGTAGCTTGCACATGCAAGATATTATCAAAAATTGCCATGCTCTGCTGTCTGCAGACAACCAAACCCAGGTTGGAAACTTGCATGATTTGGCATGCGCATAGTGGCAACTGAAATAAGTTGAAGGACGTGCGAGCTGCAAGTGCAAGCTGCAACTGTCACAAAACTAACAATATACCATTTGTTCTCTCAGGCGAGAACCTTACTGCAAGCTAGTGCGCTCGATACTGATGTATAGTTGCGAGTGAATACAAGTTTTCCAACCTGGAGCCTACAGTACCTAACCCTACAAAGCAAACCTCAAACCCTGCAAAACTATCTCTTACCCTAAAAATACTAACATCAGAACCCTGACCCAAAAATCTAACCCCAACCCTCTGCATAGTTGTCATATCTCTCAGGCTGTTATTTTGTTGGAACAACAGGCTACATATACCAATGGAAAGCTTTGTTTGTCACTATATTGAAATATACAACAAGAAGCTGAAATAGTTAACTTTATCGTAGGTAACTGATGTACCAGCACAACCTGCAGGTGATGTAAAGAAGAAGCGAAGTATGTTTGATGTTGGCCCAGAAGGTAAATTTCACTCCTTTTTAAATCTAAAATTTTCTTTGGTTCCCTGTGTCTGTGGTGCAAAATAGAGAGGGCATGCTTTTAAAACTATGTGACTCAAAACTATCAGGTTTTGAAAAGATGCACTTCTGTAACTGTTTTGTCTTGACATTTCAGAATTATTATCAAATTCTTGTCTGTGATATGGCTTAGACCATAAACTGACAGATATTGCCTCAACTTTTGGCTACTTAGCATGTTCCCAGTGGTGGACACTAGGTGGGGCAAGTGGGTGCAGTCACCCCCCTCCCAATGTTGGGTAGAACAAAGACCGTTTGTTTGAAAACAATTGAAATAAGCAATGTTTTTAAACTAAAACAATAACTCCCCCCCCCAATATTTAGCAAAGTGTCCACCACTGCATGTGCCCATACGCATTCAAAGCCTGATATTTTTGGGTCACCTTTCACCTTGTGCAGTGCATACTTTTTTGACGAAAGTTATGCTTGTGAAATTAATTTTGGCATATAAAATTTAAAAACTATGCTGCATGCAAAACTTTTTGAATATGTTAAGTGTCTGTAAATCAAATGTATGTATACATATATGCAACTAGGAATTAGAACTAAGTTCAGAAGAATGCTTTACAAATTCTTTAATTTTAGTTGGAAATCATTGACGATAGCCTCAGTGATAAGCAAAGTTTTAAGATATGTATACAAAATATTCAAAATCTTATTTGCTGTGTCAAATTTGAGAGATGTAACTAATGGGACAACCCTTTCTCTCTTTTTGTTTTTGAATAAAAGGTACTAAAAAGTCAATGAAGCAACAAGGATGCTTTTGAAGAAGAAACATGATGTTGACCAGCATGCTGGATTTTCTCTTCATTCATTTCAATGTCTCTCTAAATCTATTGAAATTTCTTTATACTCGCAATTCATGTATATTATTTTGTATAAGATGTGTAAGGAATCTAAAGACAGACTGCCACATATCCATCAGTAAATTTAAAAGACCTTGCAGAAAAGTTTTTTGACATCATAAGTTAAGATTGAGTTTTGATCTCACAAAAAGAGGTAAAACTGCTCAAATTTAACAGTGTTAGAAGTTAAAATGGTACTATTCTTCCTGCTTTTCAAAATGATGTGTGCAAAATTTTTAAATAGTACAGTAAATGGTATGTGGCAGTCTTAAAGGTAAGTTGCTTGACTTTATTGAAAAAAGTACTATATATTATTGTTTAAGCAATTGATTGCAACACGCTGATATTTAAGTCAGAATTCTTGATGACCAAAGAATGTTAATATTCCAGAACATGACCAAAATAGTTTTTCTAGTTTAATGTAAACTGGACTTAATCCATAGGAATTCAAAGTAAATTTGACCCAGCAGGCAAAACATCATACCATTTCTTTACCTCATATGTAAAACTTTGATTTCTAGAAAGCCTTCTTGATTTTAGGATTTTGTAATTTCACAATGACGTGTTTCTTTTTTCTGTATCTTTCTAAGAAGGTTGACATGTGTGACCTACAAATTGCAACTGCATACAGTACAAAGTTTACCATGGATACAGGAAACAATTTACCTCCATTGGTAAATTCCATTCACCATGAATAATCAAAATTAATATTTGTCACAGTTAAAGTATTTTCAGCTCCTATTGCAGGAATTTAAATGGAGGAGCTACAGACGACCAACCTTTGCTGCCCAGAGTTCCCCTTTCCATATATGTTAGAAACTACTCTCAAGAATTTATCAAAAAGATAATTTCCTTTCTTTGTAGATTTGCAAATAACAAGGCCCAGTTGTGTAACCTTCTAGCCAACACCAAATCCCAGTTGAAACCCCATTTATGGCAAATGTTCACTTGTCCATGAATCTGTCAAAAAAGACCCTGGTTACTCTTGCATAAAAAGTCTGAATGAAACTTGTTTTGGAGATGGAAACTTTCAAGTGTTTGATGAAGTTTTAAATGTTCCCTGGTTACTGCAATGCATGTGTTCGTTAAACATCTCTGCAACAAAAAACCTGATGTTTTAATAAGTATAAGATGTATATAATCACTGCAACAACAAGATGATATATCTAAAGTGGAGATCATTTGTTAAAATGCATTTTATACATGAGCAAGTTATTACTCAAATTTTACATTCAAAAGTTAACATGATAGCAAAAAGATCATTCCTTTTGCGTAGCACGTATACATGTTAGATGAAAATGAACAAAAATTTCTGCATAAATTTCTAAATAATCGAAATTGTTTAAGAATTCCAAACTCGTCACAAGCACATGATTAAATTGATAAAAATTTATCTTTAAAGGTAAGTTTGTCAATTGAAAATTTTTTTTATGGGCAATTTATTCCTGCTTAAACTAACTACATTTGAATTTGGCTTTCAGGACAAATCTCACGTAGACAGGATGATCATCTCCCTATCATTGATGATGGTAAAGGTAATCTTGTAGCAGGACCTGGCGCAGGTGGACTTCAGCCACGCCCATCAGAGGCAAAGAGAGCGCTGCCCAAGCTGAGCAGACCACAGGAAGAGTCACTGGCTAAGGCTAAACGATTTGCAATGGAAATGTCAGTCCAGCATGTGAGTTGCATTTACGTGAAAATAAACACAGCTAAAGAAGACCCTGTAAAGTGTGATGTAAAGCCTACATGTTTGAAAAGTATGTTGAGCTTTGGAACCATTTTCTAAATTTTTGCAGATAAGATCCAACAGGGAAGGAAGGGAATTGAATGCAGTGCACTGATTTGAAACTTGCCAATCAGGCAGCCCATTAAAATTTTCTACATCCAGTCAATATAAGGGTGAGGATTAGCAAATTGTTTAACGTTTCATTCCCTCTTCTCTTTGCAAGAGCTTATAATATTTTGAGACTTGATTTTGCTCCTGTTGATTCAAATATATCTCTACTTTCAAGGTGCTGAACAAGCAAAAAGTTGTGCAAGTGGAACAGATGACATCATTGCAAACAAATGCTCAGCGGCAGAGAGCTCTTGCCTTAATGTGCAGGTAAATAGTTTATCAGCAAATTTTGAACATCCCCGTTTCTTTCTCTTTATGACATAATATTCATAAAGTCTTGGCTTAGCTTAGCTTCTGGACTGATATTTAGAAAGCTGATTGATACCAGTTTTCACGCAGCGAAGATCTCATGGAATTATTTAGCTCGACATATACTAAAAACAACCATATGTATCGACGAATAGACCATAATGAGGCCAGTGCTCCCGGACGTTGCTTTTTGTCACATACATTACAAGATACATTGTCAGTACCGTGAAGTAAAATTATTTAGTACTGCTAAAACAATTCCTAAAATATCAAGAATATATCTTATTGATGTTGTTCATTTTCTTAAATATCTTTGTTTAAATCGAAATGAAAATTCATTAAGAAATTACATTATATGCAAAATGTCTAACGGTTTTTGCTCTTTGCTTATTTGCAGGATCTACGTTGGTAGTATCAACTTCGAATTGAAAGAAGACAGCATTCGATCATCATTCATCCCATTTGGTCCAATTAAGAAAATTGACATGTCATGGGATCCTACTACTATGAAACACAAGGTATATATTCATCTGTTTACATTGTGTTCAAATAGTCAAATAGTCACAAAATTTTCAAATTTAAAATCTACAATANATGCCACTTACAATGTTCTAAGAAATATCAACGATAAATTAAAATGCAAAAAGATACACAAAGAAAAGGTATAGACTAAAACAAACAGAAAACAAAAACTAAAGTACTCCCTAAACAAAAACTAAAGTACTCTTCTCTTTGCAAGAGCTTATAATATTTTGAGACTTGATTTTGCTCCTGTTGATTCAAATATATCTCTACTTTCAAGGTGCTGAACAAGCAAAAAGTTGTGCAAGTGGAACAGATGACATCATTGCAAACAAATGCTCAGCGGCAGAGAGCTCTTGCCTTAATGTGCAGGTAAATAGTTTATCAGCAAATTTTGAACTTCCGCGTTTCTTTCTCTTTATGACATAATATTCATAAAGTCTTGGCTTAGCTTAGCTTCTGGACTGATATTTAGAAAGCTGATTGATACCAGTTTTCACGCAGCGAAGATCTCATGGAATTATTTAGCTCGACATATACTAAAAACAACCATATGTATCGACGAATAGACCATAATGAGGCCAGTGCTCCCGGACGTTGCTTTTTGTCACATACATTACAAGATACATTGTCAGTACCGTGAAGTAAAATTATTTAGTACTGCTAAAACAATTCCTAAAATATCAAGAATATATCTTATTGATGTTGTTCATTTTCTTAAATATCTTTGTTTAAATCGAAATGAAAATTCATTAAGAAATTACATTATATGCAAAATGTCTAACGGTTTTTGCTCTTTGCTTATTTGCAGGATCTACGTTGGTAGTATCAACTTCGAATTGAAAGAAGACAGCATTCGATCATCATTCATCCCATTTGGTCCAATTAAGAAAATTGACATGTCATGGGATCCTACTACTATGAAACACAAGGTATATATTCATCTGTTTGCATTGTGTTCAAATAGTCAAATAGTCACAAAATTTTCAAATTTAAAATCTACAATATTGTCAACCATAAACCCACCCTGACAGCATGGGCGCAGTGTCTTGAGCAGTGTCTTGTAGTGTCGTAACTCTGAAGGGGGTGCAGTGGGGGCAGCTGCTGTTGTTGTTGTTCTCTCGGCCGGGGTTTCTGTTGTTCCGCATCATCGCCTATGCTTGCCTGACCGCCAATGTGAAACAGGCTCTTATTTATAAATATTTGATTGTTTACGTGTAGCTTTTCGTAGTTGTATATTTAGTTTAAGTCCAGTTTCATGTCCTTTATGTAATGGCCATGGGGTAGTCATTGTCTTTTGCCCCCTGTGGTATCGTCCTTGTAGTGTCGTAAAGTTCATAAGTAGTGTCTTAAGTAGTTTGTTGCTGTAAAATTTTAACTGAATAGAAAAAAAATAGTCCCTATTATATTGTACAATAAGTTACAAGAGGAATTACTTGTCAGTTTTCGCAGATGTAACTTTTCAAAACAACCGAATATTTCGCTCAGCGTTTCTACTACAGTTAAGTAGACTTGTTTGAAGTGATATACCTCTTGGACGGCACTTACGGAGTCCTAGGTCATACTAAATAGTGACAAGGCGATCGGATGTTTTTGGTAGGACCTGAATTGAAATAAGACTTTTATTCTCCAGATTCAAAGCAGTGAAGAAAAACAGGGTTATACTGCAAGTTAGATGAAAAAATGTCATTTTTCAACTTTAACCAACATTAGCCAACTTTTCGTCTCATGTAACATGTTGCTAGCAAGAAAAAAAATATGTAACTCGTTTTTTCATTTCCAATTCGAATAAGCCAACATTTCATTTCTTCTGATATGTTGCTTGTGCCTTAGCTTTATCAAAGCTTGTAGTTATTTGGCTTTTCGTTTTATGTACAACTCCTTTGAAATTTTTTATTGCAAACCTGCCTTTTTATAATTTCAAAAATTGTGCATTGAACCACGAGAATTTTTATCGATATGATTGCTGCCTCTCGCTTTGAAGACCCTCCACTACGGTCCTTTGTACCAAACAGAGTAGATGCACGCTAAATTTAGCTTCTTATGGCTTTTGATAAGATCCACAGAAACCATACATAGACATGAACGATATTGAAAATAATAAAATTGTAACTGAGGTATATAACGCGATTAAAGTTACGAAAGAGCAACAATCGAGAAGGCACAAATCAGATAAATACGCTAGCAAATGATAAGGAATCTAGACGGAAAGATATGGTATAATAGGAAATCAAAATTAAGCCATAATTAAAAAGAAATTAAGAAGAAAATTGATTTGCTCGAAAATTGAAATTGAAAATTGTTTTGATTTGCTCGGTTAGCTACCATTAATTCTCCTGGACTTGCGACAAGTNATGCGTATTTACTTCCGGGTCAGTTTTGCTAAATTCTTAATTGTACGTTTGCACTTTCCAAATAGCCCAACAGATGACCTGTGAATCTTAATTGGTGTTGCCTACTTTGTTCAAAAGATGAAAATTGATAAACAAAATTTCGTTTCCAGGTTGGCCGTCCAAGCAACGTCCCCCAAGCTGCGCCATGGATTGAGCAAATCTTAGAAGAAGCAAGGCAATATGCAAGAATATATGTCTCTTCAGTTCACCCTGATTTGACAGAAAATGATATTAAAAGGTTTGTGAAAGTTCAAGTAAATTGAATACTCTTCTTGATGTTACTTGCGGGTACAACCTGGTTGCCCAAAAAATACCAAAAGATTTCTTCAATATTGCCTCGTTTCTCAAGGTTTAACTCAGATTCTTACATCTTACTCTTTACTATAAGGTGAAAGCCTCACTTTGTTATGAACTTAGAATGACAATATTTTAGATCAGGTGGACTAGTCGGCTGAAAATGAGTTGTCAAATTTCGGTGCTTTTAAATGGCAATCATCTCTTCAATAAGAGCGTCTCTTCAATAAGAGAGCTTTGTGACACTCAGGAGGAGATCCTTTTCAGAATTACTCAAGCAGACCGATTTTGTAAACTTTCCCTCCAGCGGTTTTCTTGTTGACCCTTATAGAAACAGACTTTGATGGCTATCTGCAATGTTTTTAAAAATTTACGAATTTATCTTTAGAAGACTTTAACTCAAAGAATTATCAAACTAACCTAAATCTATTTTTTATTATATTTTTGGTCAACTTTAAAGACCCATTGCTAACCATGATCCTTTGCAGGCCCAAAGTCGACTTTCATATGATACGAAATTCGTTTCTGGCCTAAGTTCTATTTTTGTTGCTTTTCATTCGGCCCGCAAAGGATCATGGATAGCAATGGGTCTTTAAAAAATGATAAACAATTATAACAGCATGTTATTTTCCTTTTTAGCGTGTTTGAAGCGTTCGGCAAGATCAAAGATTGTGCCTTATTACCTGATGCAGTAACAGGCAAACACAAAGGATATGGATTTGTGGAATATGAAACACATCAATCAGCCAATGATGCTATTGCGTCAATGAATTTATTCGATCTTGGTGGACAATATTTACGTGTTGGAAGAGTAAGTGTAAATTCGTCGCTTTTTATTAAAGAAACAATGGAAACTACAATGTCTGCCAAAACCCCTGAAAAATTCACTCTCTTTTGCGGGCCCCTTACTCCTTACAATGTTGGTTCGATGGGCAATTAGTCTGTGATGCCTGGTACCACAAAGCCTGTGAAGCGTTCTTCTTGATATCTGTGACCAGATATACGATTCAACGTCGTTCAAGGGGGCAGGAGGACGGGGAAAATGAGTGGAGTTTCCTTTCGTGTAGTTTAGATAGTCAATTGCAGCATGAAACACAGGATAATGATTTGTTTTGTTCAAGTTGTTTTGGCAAGTTTTGTAGCCGAACATTTGCAAAATAATTTTGAAAAAGATACGAAAAAAATATCTGAGATTATTACATTTGGAACTGAAACTTTCGTCGCATAAAAGTTGGATAGACTTCAGCTAGGAAGTTACAGGTAAAATTGTGTGAGTTTCGTGAAGATGTTTCCGGCCTGATTTTTGGCATTTGGGCAAAAACTTTTGCACTATAAAAGAACTCTTAGAGTAAGAACATATGCATTTTAGTAAGAAACCTCGATCTATCCATGGTCCTTAAAGTCTCTTCGTCGCATTATGAATTATCCGGTGCAAATAAATTAACGTGGAACTCGGGCAAAAGATGAACCTGTAGTTTGTGTTTGATTCTTTGTCCTTGAGATGCGCAGGAAAGATTAAATATTGAATTATTTTATTAATGAAATAGATGATAGGCTGAACCGAGAATCGGAACTCTCAGCAATAATTAGGCATTGATTAGCTGCAAATAACCTTTTTAAATTATTGGTTAATGTAAATAAAGAATTTATTATAATAATAATGTTTCTGTTACCATTACAGGCAATAACACCACCCGCCAACGCAGCTACGACAGGCCCCCTACCTGCTGCTGCGGCTCTAGCAGCAGCTGCTGTGTCTGCAAAAATACAAGCTCAAGACGCAGTGGCCCTTGGGGGTAAGTTGGCTGCCTTTATCAAAATATCGTGACTGGTTTGATAATCATTTTAGTTTGGTTTTAAAATACAGTTTACATGCGCCATCTCGACTGCCAGTTATCTTGAACATCTTCTATTTCGAACGAAGTTTCATTTCCTCATAAAGGGCTTCTTATGAATTACTGCCCGTTATCTCGAACATCTGCTATTTCGAACGAATTTTCATTTCCCCATAAACCGTTTCTTATGAATTACTGCCCGTTATCTCGAACATTGGATTTCTCGGACAGACTTTCATTTCATTTCATAATATTTATACAGGGTAAGAACATTCAATTCACACATACAATGCACCCTGTTAAAAACTTGCAAAAAATACTATGTAAGTTTTTACAAGTAATCTAAAAGTAATATTCAACACCTAATTACAAAATATATAAGCATATACTTCCATTTCCACCCGCAGAGAGTTGGAGATAGTGGATATCAACTGTACTCTATTTCCTCTTGTTATACAATCAGTTGAAGTTAACAGTATCTATGGATTGAAAAATAAATTATTTTCATTTAATTTTGTCTATTAAATTTTTATTTTAGAAGTTTTATTCTTCCAAGCCATGCAAGCCTGGAAACAGAGACGTAAAACGAATTATGATGATAATGTTGATGATGGTGATGATGATGATGATGATGATGAGGATTTTTATAGAAGTTAGCCCGTTTGAGAAACTTTTAGAAGTCAATCAAAAGGCTACTTTTCAGAAGGCCATATTAAAAAGTTCCAATATTGAAAATAAGAATAACAAATAAAGGTTTATTTATCATAAGAGACAAACTAGAAAACAAGGATCCATTCTCCGTAGCAAATTTTGTGTAGCAAATTCCGCTATATTAAGAAAGTTGAAATTTGGGGAAAATTCTTATGACAGCCCCTCCCCGAAATCTAAACGTCTCACCACGTCCCTGCGCGAGTCTAACTCTTCGAACTTACCATTGACATAATAATAGACGTACGTTTTATTTCTTGATAGTTCCAGGCGTGCCAGGAATTCCTGCAGTAATCACTTCAGTAGGCGGCGTTCCCATGGCAATACCTGCAGTCAGCCTCGGTGTCGGATCTCCTGTTAGCCTCGCTTCTGTTGGTTCGCCTCTTCCTGTAGCAACATCAGGCGTAGCAACGAATCTTACTGCATTTATGGGAGCAGGTATGTTGTGTTATAGTTCGTTCAATAATCACACGGATCAATTTTTATGTTTATCTTTTTAAAGGCCCATTGTCAACCGTGATCCTTTGTGCGCCGAAAGAAGAGCAAGACAAAGAGAACCTAGGCCAGAAACNTGATGATGATGATGAGGATTTTTATAGAAGTTAACCCGTTTGAGAAACTTTTAGAAGTCAATCAAAAGGCTACTTTTCAGAAGGCCGTATTAAAAAGTTCCAATATTGAAAATAAGAATAACAAATAAAGGTTTATTTATCATAAGAGACAAACAAGAAAACAAGGATCCATTCTCCGTAGCAAATTTTGTGTAGCAAATTCCGCTATAGAAAGTTGAAATTTGGGGAAATTTCTTATGACAGCCCCTCCCCGAAATCTAAACGTCTCACCACGTCCCTGCGCGAGTCTAACTCTTCGAACTTACCATTGACATAATAATAGACGTACGTTTTATTTCTTGATAGTTCCAGGCGTGCCAGGAATTCCTGCAGTAATCACTTCAGTAGGCGGCGTTCCCATGGCAATACCTGCAGTCAGCCTCGGTGTCGGATCTCCTGTTAGCCTCGCTTCTGTTGGTTCGCCTCTTCCTGTAGCAACATCAGGCGTAGCAACGAATCTTACTGCATTTATGGGAGCAGGTATGTTGTGTTATAGTTCGTTCAATAATCACACGGATCAATTTTCATGTTTATCTTTTTAAAGGCCCATTGTCAACCGTGATCCTTTGTGCGCCGAATGAAAAGCAAGACAAAGAGAACCTAGGCCAGAAACGACTTTCATATCATACGAAAGTTGACTGTGGCGCCACAAAGGATCATGGTTAGCAGTGGGTCTTTAACCAACGAAAATTGCTCCTGCGTTGAAATCGTTCAACGGTTAGAAGACTGTTTGGGGCCTGGGAACGAGGTTGGAGATTTCCTTACTAAGCAATGGTTCCAGTTTGGTCACATCGCAAACGTTGCGTGACAAGCAGAATTTGTTGGCCAACGTTGGGCAAGTAGTTTGTTCGTACTTTTAGCTGTATTGTGTTATTTTCTAATATATTGTTGCAGTTGGTTGTTATTACTTTCGTAGGAAGTATTCCCAGAGGCCTGTAAACCTTGAATCAGAAAAGAAATAAAAGTGTAGGTTAATCTTTGCTTGGTTTTCTTTCCTTTGTAATTCTCATACTATCCCTTAGGTGTTGCTCCACATTCAGAAACACAAATGGTTTTCCAGCAACAACAGCAAGAAAAACCAAAAGCTGTCAACAGCCCAATGAACAAGACGAAATCCTCATCGAGTAAAAGCGCATCAAAAAGTGGAACACAAAATATGAGTGACATGTCGAATTCACTGGCAGCACGAGCATCAAAACATTCAGAGATCAAAGCAAAGATTGAGAGCATGGGTGATGATATCAGTGCTAAGGCGAGTGAGCAGAATTTAAGTCGTGAAGAGAATATGCAAATCTCTGGGAAAGAAGCAAGATATATGATGATGCAGAAATTAGCGCGAGAAAGCAGGGTGAGTGTTTGATTTTTCATTTGTTTATTATTTATTTCGAACTTGTCAATGAGCTGACTTGTCGAGAATAACTATCTAAATAGGAAGGACGCCTTTTTGAGTTTCAAAGTTGTTTCGCAGGAGTAAATATTTATAAATATATAAATCAAAAATTTTCAAAAGTTTAATCGATACTCAAGAAATTGTTCCCGCAAGATATTAAAGTGTCTCATCATTTGTCATATTGTAAATACATCTCACCTTTTAGTTCAATGCTTGCAAAGTTAATCTCCGGCTCTCAATGGAGCTCCTACATTATATTAATTGCTTCTCTCCTCTACTTTATTTTCTTAGTAGCTTTTCCTCCCTTGCTTTGCTTTGCTTTGCTTTGCATTTCAATCTGCTATTTGTATCTCTTCTGTTGTACTCCTTTCTCTCTTCGTGTAGCAAGTCTCCTGTGCAAGTCGTAGTGCCAATCGTTTATCTGTAATTTGGGACTATCACAACACGTGTTCCTGGCATTTGATGATGTATAGGAACTCCCTCGTTTTAAAGCATACTCAGATCTCAGCAGTGGTCCAATAATTTCATTCATGTCGAACAACTTTTCTACCCATTTTATTATTCGCCTTGTATTCACAGCTCCGAATTTAGGCCCTCCTCACGCTTTACACTGCTACAACAACAACATCCTAAAATGATTATCCACGCATCCTAAAGTGCGTGGTTTGATTGTGCAGTTCTGGATTTGGATTTATTGCCCCTTATGTTGTTTTCATTGTACCACATAGTCATTGGAAGGATCTCAAATGAGTTACTCCAATACTTTAAATTAAAGGGTTTGCTATTTCTAATTTCGTCTCATTTACGTTGTAGTCGAAAGTGCTGGTACTGAAAAACATGGTTGCGATAGAAGACGTAGACGAAGACCTGGAAACAGAAGTGACCGAAGAATGTAGCAAATATGGTGAAGTACTTCGTGTGATTATTTATCAAGAGAAACAAGGGGAAGAAGATGATGCTGACGTCATCGTTAAAATATTTGTCGAGTTCAATGGACCTGAAGGTATACTTAATCTCCACATTTTCGTTATTGGTTTCTCTGCTGGTATTACTATCCATTGTATACCGTCGTTTTTTAAAGGGTCTGTTTCAACCAGCATGCTTTGCGAGTGTCATCTCTTTGTTGTCGCCATTTTCATGGCTCATGAAAATGGCGACGACAATGGCTAACAAAGAGATGGCACGTGCAAAGCATGCTGGTTGAAACAGACCCTTTAATGGCTCAAGAACTTACAGAACTTAAGCTAAAATGACCCCAGATCAGAAGTAGCTTCAACAAGACGCTTGTCTGCCTTACATTTTGAGAGATCTGTGACTCGTTGTTTCAATTAAAAGACGCATTTAATTACAGGCAATTATTATTATTTAATAATTATTTAATAATTATTATTTATAATTCAAATAATTATTTGTTCTTTTTAATCAGCCATGCAGGAGACAGACTACTTACAACTTCAGTTAGATACTTTTTACGGTCTGAACTTTTTGTTGCCACACCAGTTTACTGTTAATTGTTTTACCACAATTTATTTGCTTAGGGAACACACTCGCTCCTTGTGCCATGCTCGTTCTGCCAAACCGGGAATGAGTGTGGCTTTTTTTGCGAAGTACTAAGGTTTTAGCTTAAATCTTCAATTCTTCCAGTTTGCCTTTAACTTTGTAAAGAGTAATGCCTCTCTTTTTTTTACGATCTAGGCCCAGGCCTTAATATTGAACTCAATAACTTGCTTCATTATTTGTTTATTAAGTTTTTGCCAGCGTTAGGCCTGGTTCAAACGTCGCATTTATCATGTAACGAATATAATAGCTATTTAATTCGGCACATGATAAAAGCGACGTTGAACTAGGCCTTAGATAGTTCGTTTATTCTATCATAAGTGTTATTTATTTTGTAGAAGCGGAGGAGGCACAGTCAGTATTCAACGGTCGATGGTTTGGCGGAAATTGCATCATTGGTGAAATTTACGATCAGGATAAATTCAATACTGGTGATCTTGCCAGCTGAAATATGCTCACGAGGAACCCTGGTTATGTACATAAGGAGAGAGAGAGAGACGCATCCAGAGAAGGCTTAAGTTAGCCCCCCTTAAGCTGCCTAAAGGTCAAATCTACACTTGTTGTATAAGACTTTGTGTGTAGTTCTTATGTGGAGATGGTACTAGCCTAACTAAGCATGGTATTCTAGCGAAAGATACTAAAGGCATATCGCCAGCTAAAGTTTTGGGATGATGAACCATACAGATTTGTATATTGATTAGACGTCAAAGTTATGATTAAAGTAGTAGCATTTTTATCAAGCTAACGCTGCATTGTCGATGCCGTTAGATAAACAGACAATTATCAATGTGCTTCTAGTTCGATTCTGATTGGATCCAAAGCTTTGGAAAGGTTACAATCCTCGCCATGGCACAATTGAGAAGTTTTTGCAAACTAAGCAACAAAAATCATCCACAGTCTTACAATTGGACTCAGTTCTCCCTCAANTAATAATTATTTAATAATTATTATTTATAATTCAAATAATTATTTGTTCTTTTTAATCAGCCATGCAGGAGACAGACTACTTACAACTTCAGTTAGATACTTTTTACGGTCTGAACTTTTTGTTGCCACACCAGTTTACTGTTAATTGTTTTACCACAATTTATTTGCTTAGGGAACACACTCGCTCCTTGTGCCATGCTCGTTCTGCCAAACCGGGAATGAGTGTGGCTTTTTTTGCGAAGTACTAAGGTTTTAGCTTAAATCTTCAATTCTTCCAGTTTGCCTTTAACTTTGTAAAGAGTAATGCCTCTCTTTTTTTTACGATCTAGGCCCAGGCCTTAATATTGAACTCAATAACTTGCTTCATTATTTGTTTATTAAGTTTTTGCCAGCGTTAGGCCTGGTTCAAACGTCGCATTTATCATGTAACGAATATAATAGCTATTTAATTCGGCACATGATAAAAGCGACGTTGAACTAGGCCTTAGATAGTTCGTTTATTCTATCATAAGTGTTATTTATTTTGTAGAAGCGGAGGAGGCACAGTCAGTATTCAACGGTCGATGGTTTGGCGGAAATTGCATCATTGGCGAAATTTACGATCAGGATAAATTCAATACTGGTGATCTTGCCAGCTGAAATATGCTCACGAGGAACCCTGGTTATGTACATAAGGAGAGAGAGACGCATCCAGAGAAGGCTTAAGTTAGCCCCCCTTAAGCTGCCTAAAGGTCAAATCTACACTTGTTGTATAAGACTTTGTGTGTAGTTCTTATGTGGAGATGGTACTAGCCTAACTAAGCATGGTATTCTAGCGAAAGATACTAAAGGCATATCGCCAGCTAAAGTTTTGGGATGATGAACCATACAGATTTGTATATTGATTAGACGTCAAAGTTATGATTAAAGTAGTAGCATTTTTATCAAGCTAACGCTGCATTGTCGATGCCGTTAGATAAACAGACAACTATCAATGTGCTTCTAGTTCGATTCTGATTGGATCCAAAGCTTTGGAAAGGTTACAATCCTCGCCATGGCACAATTGAGAAGTTTTTGCAAACTAAGCAACAAAAATCATCCACAGTCTTACAATTGGACTCAGTTCTCCCTCAAAATTAGATACCACAAGAATTTGTTGTTGAAATGTCTCATTAAAAGAGAAAATTACAATTTATATACTTCCAATATCAGGAACGAAATTTATTCCGTTTTTCAGCATTTTCTTGTTTTTAATTGCGATGAAAATTGCAGCCCGTAGAAGGTTGTTATAGTTTATTCATCTTAAAAGAGACTCTCTGTTGGAGTTTCCTCCTCAAAATGCATACTAACTATAACTTTTTCACGAAGACACTGCCGTTTCATCACTGAAGTTCCAGCTTTTCTAAATGCGTGAAAAATCATCAACTATAATGGCCTGATATATGGTGTCAGTTAGCTGTTGAAAGGACGCGGTCAACCAGCATCCTTTGCGGTCGCGCTTTGCAGAGAATGTTGTCATATGAAAACGGCCGCCGCAGTCGAAAGGCGACAATCGAAGCGCACAAAGTATGCTGGTTGATTGGCGTTCTTTAAACCTAACAAGAATAGAGCTTTTCTTCAAATAGTGTTAACCAGAAGCCTGAATTATGATATCGACTTAAAATGAAAATCAGCCCAATAATAATGACATTATTGTCTTATCAACCTCGTTCCCTCGTTCTTTCTGTTGATGTCAACATGAGGCTGGCTCATGGGTGCGAGGTTGTTGTCTTATGGCTAACGCTGCTCGTTCCGTTCTGGATTTCAAGTGTTGAGTCATTTTAGTTTAAATGTGGAAATTAAGAGAAATTTTAATATTCATCTATCATTAAATTTAGTCCAACGTTTCTGTTGCAATACTTTGTTTCATTTTTGTTCTCCTTGCGTCCTACTCAGTATCCGTGGACTTAAAGATTAGCATTTTCAAAATCAGCCTATTTTGCCGAAAACGGTAAGCCTATAGCCTTACTTTTTGCCCAAAAATCAGTATCTTCAAAATAGGCAAATTTTACCGAAAAAGCAAAGCCTATAGCCTTACCTTTTGATGAAAAATAAACATTTTTAAAATCGGTATATTTTAGCGAAAACGGTAAGCCTATAGCGTTACTTTTCCTGAAAAAAAGCATTTTCAAAATAAGCCTATTTTAGCAAAAACGGTAAGCGTTACTTTTTCGTGAAAAATAAGCATTTTGAAAATCGGCCCATATAAGCGAAAAAGACAAGCCAATAGCCCCATTTTGAAGTGGAAAATAAGCATTTTCAAAATCAGCCTATTTTAGCGAAAACGGTAAGCCTATAGCCTTACTTTTTGGTGAAATATAAGCATTTTCGAAAATAGACTATTTCAGCGAAAATATCTGAGAAAGAATTGCAATCTTGAAATTACTTGCCCAATTCATCTCTAAAACTTCTTGAAAAAGTCAGGATATCAGAACTTCCGATTTTTCAGCCAATTAGCAATTCAATGAATGAGAGATAACAATGCAAGTAATTACAACGTTTTATAAGAACCGAACTTATGAACAGTAAATGACTGAATAACGAACTCGAACTAAATCGAACTCTATCTCTATCTCTAACCACACTCGTTAAAGGTTGCCAATGATTTTTAGAAAATGATTCTCATACAGTGAATCGCCGCATATAAGAACCTACTTTTTTGAGAGCCAGGCTGAATTAGGTTCTTATTTCAAAGGTACTTAGATCATTTTCAGGGTATAAAGGTTCTTATTTGAGGGTACCTTGTGTAAACCTTTTAGGAGTTATTATCAAGAGCTTTTCAACTATATTATTTGTTTGGCAATGTTATTAAGGACCTAATAAACAATGCTAAGCTTAAAAATAGTAGGGAAGGAGGTTCAGATTTTAACAGCCAACTGGGACAAAACTATAGTTAACAAAGGATGATCAAAAAATCAACTTTATTACCCTTGCAATAAGAACATATTTTTTTCATCAAACTGAAACAGGTTCTTAATTACGAGGTGCATAATTTAGGAAAAACAAGCCTGTAGGTTCTTATTTTTGTAGGTTCTGATATGCGAGGATTTACAGTAGAGCATTCCTTATCATTTTACGTCGATGTAACTTCGCTTTCTTTGATCGATAGCTTCTAATTCAAAGGGGTTAGACAAGAAATATGTTATAATTATTTCGTTCAGAATTTTCAGTTTTTTTATTGCTTTTCAAGGAATAGTTCTTTCTTTAATATTTCCCACAGAAATTTTACACTTTTCTGTTCCAAGAAGTAGTTTTTATCAAATTCTTCGGGAGAGTTGTTAACTATTCTAAGCATGTATTTGCGATGTGACCACACGGACAAATATAGTATGGTCTTCAT
>REGM01000045.1:819875-832673 GCA_004194415.1 Aurelia aurita
GGGGGGGGGGCTTAATAGAGAGAGGGGCTTATTTATTGACTCAGAAGGCAGGGGTTTATTAGAGAGGGGGCTAAATTGAGAGGGGGGCTAAATACACTTATTTTACTCGGAAAGTATTTGAGTAATGTCTAAACATTGCAAAGGCTTCAAAACACCTTGTTTTGAAACGTTCTGGAGGTCACAGATCTGACAATTTTAAGAAACTTTCAGTACTGGACCAAATTCTTAGTTTCTTATAAAAAAAATACGTGTAGAGCTTTTACGGTGCACCCCTCATATGGGATCGTAAGCATTGTGGAAAGACTTATTCATGACAATGAAATTAGTTTCTTCCAACGAATCTTCACAGGATACGCAGTGTCTCATATCAAGGCCTTATGACAGTCAGGAAAAACGATTATTTTTCATTCGATGTTTTCATCTAATTTTACAGTTGTTGGCTAGAAAACTTTAGGATGTTTTAATGCTTAATTAAATAAAAAATTCGGAAGGATAAGCTTTTTGAACTTTGCAGCTGAAAAAGTATTTTCAATGATGTTGCAAACAAAGATTGAATCAAAATTTCGACTGAACTTTAGAAACTGAAGGGGAGTAAGAATATTGTCAGAAATTAAAATCCAGAAGTTCCAGACGGTAAAAGTTTCGGAATAAATTTTGGTCCGAAATGTTTTTGTCAGAATTACCGTTAAAGCGTCAGAATTTCTTTGGATACATGCTTCAACTAGAAGTATCGGGAGCAAAAAGTATGCAAATACAACTTACTTCAAGCGAAAGATTTGATTAATAAGGTACAAAAAAGGAAACTATTTCTGATTTTCCAAAAAAATGTCTGAACATTTTTTGTTCGGAGTTTTTTGTCCAAAACTGTAAATGTAAATGTAAGCACATTTCAAAGAATCAACATTACTCCACTATCACGATTCACGAAAAATGAAAATAATGGAGTCAAATACCTATGAACTTGCACTGCTCTGTGACTTTTCTTTAGAGAATCGCTTATCAACACTATCAATTAGTTCTTTTATCACGTTCCTCATTCCATCTGCATGTTCCTTCGTAAACCAGCTTTCCTTTTTGATAGGGAACTTAAAATTGACTATCGGACTATCGAAGAAACTCTCAGCAAACTGCAAAACATAAATTCCACAGTCACAATCATTGCTTTGTAGTGGAATCTTTGGGAAGGATCCTTTTATGTTGTTTTTGGTGAATTTCTTCTCCTGTTCTCTGCCGCCTTTCTTCTCTTTCCACTCCACAGTTAAATACTGACGCAGGTTCGTAAAAACCCTAGACCTTCCACCAGAAACTAGGGAGTCGAAAATCAGGATGCAGGGTTGTTGAAACTCCACAACTTTTGCATCTTGGAATGCTGGGGATTTGGTCCTAAAAGCTGGGGATTTGGGCCTTGTTTCTTGCTCATGTGACTGACTTACGGTTGTATTCTCACTAATCTCTTTCGGCTCAGTTGATTCAACTGTGTCAAGGATATCCCCAACCCCTGATCTTGCACTCGCGGTATCTCCAACCCCCGAGCTTGTACCCCCAGTGTTGACATCTTGAGAAACTTCACTCCCCGAACTTATCACTGCCACTTCTTTGCAACTCTCAACTGTGTTTCCTTGATCTGCAGCTTCAGAGATGTCATTTGTCCTATAGGCAGACTCAGCAAGTTCTTTGCTTTCATCCCTGGGCTCCTCTGACACATTCTGAGCTTCACTCTCTTCTGCGATTTCCTGGTTATCACCCTTATCATTCTCTGTAATTCCTGGCACATCAGTTCCACATTGCTCCACCATCTCCATCTCCGAATCGGTTGTGAGCTGGTTTTGGATCTCATCAACCTCCATCGTACTCTCCTCCTTTCCCTTGGTTTGCTCCTCTATCTTAACTTCCTCGACATCTGAATTTGTGCTTTCATTTAGCAATTCCTCTTCAGTGCTCTCGTCCTTTTCAACTCTATTTGGAAAGCAAATGATTGCTAAAAACCAATGAGAATGCTCGTTTATTGGAATAAGAATAAAATCTTTTCCAAATAAGTCAACATCTCTTGTCCATTTCTTTACTTGTGCATGCATACGCTCAGCAGGGGGCAGGCTTTTATCGGCCTCTGAGAAACCCTTCTTGATCAGCCTGGTGTAGAAGTAAGAATTGAATATGTAAGTCCTTTTCCTTTGCTCTTTGTTTAATTTCTCTTCATAAAGGAATTTCAAATAGAAATCTATGATGGTATCATTTAGATATATTCCAGGACTGAGGCAATCTACGTCAGCAGTGGTGATAGCGATACCTCCTTTTGTTGGTGGTGGTGGGTAAACAAATAATGTTTTGAGCGGTTTTTTCTCTTGAGGAGAACCAGATTTACTCCTTGTATTGTAATCCTTCTTAACTTCCCCAGGTTCTGTTATCTTATACATCAAATTTATGATATCATTCTTGCCAAAGACACCTATTGGGGCAATCTTCTGAAGTTCTGGCAAATTCTGTTCCATACACTTTTTGAATAAAACAGTATCATTCTGTATCGCAAAAATTATTTGCTGCTTCGATGAAACCTCACTTTGGGCATCGATAACATTCATTGTAAGAGCTTTGTTGACAACTTCGGAATATCGTTTACTTGGAGTCACACATAATAGAAAAGGTTCTCTCTCACAATTTAATGTTATTTTGTCTACTTCTACAGATGACAGAGCCAGTTTGTACTTTTCATTCATCCGTTTCTTTTTCCCACCTTCAACAGTCTCAAAAGAACATTCTATT
This sequence comes from Aurelia aurita, assembly GCA_004194415.1. Lineage (NCBI taxonomy): Eukaryota > Metazoa > Cnidaria > Scyphozoa > Semaeostomeae > Ulmaridae > Aurelia > Aurelia aurita. The sequence continues at coordinate 822,636 of REGM01000045.1, forward strand.
TCTATTCTTAGAACAGAATTCTGTAAGCTCAAAGGTGTAAGACCCTTCCCTTGCAACATTCCAAATTGGACATGCGCAACAGGCAGCTCAAACCTTACAGCATTGTTGGCAAAAGTAAGTGGGTTTTTGATAGGCATATCTTGGGATTCAGTGACTGGATCCTGTGCAGCACTGACTGAAGGTTCTTGCTCATCTTTCTTACCACCTTTTTGTTTCATGCGGTTGGAAATCTTTGGTATTTTGTAACTGGTTCCAGAATTAGTGGTTGGGACACTTTCTTCGGAGACCTTTGGTTGTACCAATTGATTTTCTTCAACTTCATGATTTTTGTCATGCTTTTCGGTTTCCTTTCTATCAACACTCTCTGTTGGTTTTTCATCTTCGTCACTGGAAATGGTAAGGCATACTTTGTCCTTTGGCTTTTTCTTTGCTCGTTTTCTCTGATTTGTTTGGGCAGGTGATTGCGATCTTTTCTTTTTTGAAGCTTCCGAATCTTCAACTACAGGCTTCATAGCCATTACACGACAAGGTGTTACACCTTTATTGTAAAATTCTGCTGCAGCTATTTGTCCATGTAAAGCATGAGTACTGATGACAGTGAACGCACCACAATGAAGGCATCGTTTTATATTCTGGTCATAAGACAAAGCAGCTGCACCACATTTAATGCAGAATTCAGGATTTGACGCTATCAAATTTCTTTGCAGGTTGCTGGCATGCATTTCTCGTGGATGTACTGGAACGTTGTGATCATTGTTAGTGGTAGGGATGTCCGAGTTGTTTTGCTGCAAGCTAGTAGCTGGTTGCCTTGAATGCTGTTGAACTTTCTGGATGTTGTTTGAGTAAAGGACTTTATTTTGACTGTGCTGGAACCGATTTTTCACTTTAACTCCATCAGTTTCATGTTGCTCCGCAGGTTCAGTTCTAATAACATGCTTAATTTTTGGTACTTGTGCTAGTGACAAGCGTGGCCTGGGTGTCTGTCGTTGTATCCTCTCTCTCACCCTGTCTGCTGGATCTTCAATTTCTCCATTCATTTTGTTTTCCACCCAGCTGTACACTTTACTCCTAAGTCATCATTTGTCCAGCTCAAAAACAAAATCCCTTATTCAAATACTTGATTCATTGGCCTTTAATCGAAGCTACATAACGCTTAAGTTCACTGTTTCTCTGTTATCACTATCCACCAGGGCAAATCTTGCCCATAGACGGGACGTTTGGCCTACTAAGTAGGCCTAGCCAATTTTAACCGCTCAATTTCAATCACGCTTCAATCAAGGTCATTTTCTTTCGTTTAAGAAGTTCAGATCTTACCCAACTCTTTAATGGAAGCTTGAATTAAGTTCTTCCTTGCTTTGTATTTCCTTTTCACACCAAACGCTGCGCGATCGACCTCAAAGTAGGATAATTTCTTCTTCTCTCTTTATTGCCTTACCACTTTCCGTGATTGATTGCCAAAGACGAGCACAGTGCACAGCGCGCGCATATCTTCAATCTACCATTTTGATAAGACCTCTTTATGGTGTTTCTTCGCACGGGAATGAGGCAAAATCACAGGACATCAAGGTGCATCAAGGAAACTTCCGCTTGCTTTTCTTGGAGAAATCCGCACACACAGAAGCCCGGAATCTTTTTGGAACAGAAGGCTGTCAATTTCTCCCCTTGAATAACACTTCACAGAAGATCATAGCAGATAAGGCATTGATATTGACTAAGCAAAATGGCTTTTGTTGACGTTTTAAGAGTTGGAACACTTGTCTGCTTACTGATGGCAAATATGGTTTCTTTGGAGAATGCACTAGCAGACAATGCTGGTAAAATTGTGAATTCGTATTTGATGTAGAACGAAGGGATGTTATTCGTTACAAAGAACAAAATATTTTATACTTAAAATATACAATAATATTTTAAACATAAATTAACTATAAGACACAAATTCACGAAGGGATAAGTTAAAACAATTAAAACTGTAAAATAATTGATCAAATCTGTTAATACTAAAGGGAGTACAAAGACCAGCATGCTTTGCGCACAGTCAGCGACTTGCTCTGCACAGCTTCCAGAATAACTGACTGTACGAAATTCACAAAAACAAATGATGGCAAAGGCTGCTGGTCTTTGTACTCCCTTTAAACCCAACAAAACATTAGTACCTAAACATTTAAACCCAACAAATTCAAACAAAACATTAGTACCTTCTTAATAAAGTTAAAGTGAATGACCTGAGTTAAAAGATGAGATCTCATAGGTTTATAAATAGCCTATTGTATTTGATCATTCAAGGCGTGGGGAAAGAAAGCAAAGCCAAAGAACACAACGACATGTTTTGGTTTGTCTTTGTCCTATTTATAGACTGGCGCCTTATAGCTCAGGTCATTCACTTTAAGGAAACATTATCAAATATTATAAAGGGACTACCACAAGTTAATATTTGATGTATGTGACTGGAAATTGACTTCCATCCCACAATAATACAGAATATTACCATATTGATGTGGTCATAATTGAAATGAACTAATTAAAAGAGGTTTACAGCAATGTGAATAATTTTAGAATAAAAATATTCTTTAAAATCACCAAAAGTAACCTAACCTTGATTCTAATGTATCATATGAAGTATGAAACAATTGGTGCCTAAAAAAATCTTCATTTCATCGACAAGCAATCTTGCAATATTTCAATTTTGCTAGTCTGAGAGAAAACAGTCCAGGGACATGCAAAACATTATTTAGTTGGTCTAAAATTGAAACAATTTAGGGAGGATGCCTGCTTAGACTCAGCTGAGAGGCTATTCCAAAACTTTGCTCCTCTGTAGGAAAAAAGATTTTTGGTCGATTGATGTTTTCTGTAGGTAAATCAGTCTAGTATTACAGAGGCTGTAAAAGGAGCTGTGTGTGCTTTTTGTGAAAAGGTTGCACAAGTATTGCAGGGCCAACCCATTCAAGGATTTGAAGAACATTGTTTCTGACTCATTATGAACGAGTTCCTGAATGGTCTTCCAACCCAGACTCTCGATATGTGGCCCACCTGGGGCATCAAAGTAGCTGTTTGTTACAATTCTTAGCAGCATGGTTAATGGTTCTGAATTGTTTGCAACTGATTGATTACAGTTAAACCGGCACAGCCCCAAACAAAGCAATAAATATGGATACTCTTTTCTGGTGCACCCGGTATAACCTTTTATATGAAATTAGTTTAAGAGGTTAAAGCATTTTAAAAATCTACTTTTGGTTAAAACTTTATATTAAAAAGTTCATTAAACTGTCCACAGGCCAATCAATATTAATTTTAGCGTTTAGTTGATACATTTCTGGAAAAATTTTGGTTGAAAATTTGCAAAAGTGAAAGTTCCATTTCTTTGTATCTAATGAGGTATTTTTTCCAAGTTTTTGCTAAACAATCATCCATGTTGTTACATAATATGATCAGCATAGTATGGGATTTCTATGTTCTTGTTAAATTCACTTTTTATGAGTTACTAGCAGAAGATGATTATTTCTTACTTGGGATGACAGATACCACTAATTTGTCACTTTCATGACTGACTTCAATTTTCTCCACACCTCCAGACTTCAGTGTCCACTTAAACTTGTCATTAGATGTTTCCCCATCAACCACTTTTTCAATGCAGAATTCTATGCCTGATTTCATAGCAGAGTCCTGAAGACTAACTGGGGTACTGCCAGTGCCCATCAACCTTCCTGTCTTGGTATGCCTAACAGGTGATATGCCTAACGGGCGACCTGGCTGGCTTCTTTTCTTGAGTCTAGGTGTGTTTTGATTGATCTTATGAAATGTCTCCATGCAAAATTTCTCACTCCTTTCCCTATTGTCAAAGCTAACTACTTTGGCAATCTGCTGGAATTCTGACAAATTCTGTTCCATCAATTTCTTGAACAACGAAGCATCTGTTTGTATGACAAAAGTGATTTGTTGTTTGGTTTGAATTCCACTTTGAGAATCAAAAACATTTATTTTAAGAGCCTTGTGGACAACTTCAGAATATCTTTTACTGGGGTTGACACAAATGAGCAATGGTTCTCTGTCACATTTGATTGTTATTTCATCAGCTTCCAAAGATGACAGAGCCAGTTTGTACTTTTCATGCATCTTTTTCTTTTTCCCACCTTCAATAGTCTCAAAAGAACATTCTATTTCTATTTTAAGAACAGAATCCTGCAAGCTCAAAGGTGTAAGACCCTGTCCTGGGAAACTTCCAAACTTGACATGTGCAACAGGCAGCTCAAATCTTCCAGCATTATTGAGATAAGGAAATGGATTCTTGATGAGAGTGTCTTGGGAGGTATTATTCCTATCCTGTGAGGAACTAGCTGAAGATTTAATCTCATTCTTTTTGCCAAGCTGCTGTTGCTGTTTGTGTGGAGTGAAGAAGCTTTTAGCTATTTGCTGAACTGCTTTTCTATCTTTTTGTTTCTCTTTGTTTGACGCCTTTTTTATTCTGTTACTTTTTCTTATAGGGCTGGAGTGAGAGATATTTTGTTCAGGGACTTTCGGTTGTTTTGCTTGATCTTCCTGATTTGGTGGATTTGTATCAAGCTTTTCAGTTGATTTTCCATCTTTGCACTCTCTCTCTTTTTCATCTTCATCACTAGAAATCACATCAATAGGCTCTTTTTCCTTTGGTGGCTTTTGCTTTCCAATTGTTTCCTTAGTTGCTTGGCCTGCTGGGTGTGATCTTTTCCTATTCAAAGCTTCTGCATCAGCAGCCATGGGGCTTGCAACCATACTTAGAGAATTTGTATCTCCCACATTGGAAGATTTGTTAGCAGCTATAGGCTCTTGTGTATGCTTGGGATCTGTGACAGTAAACGCTGCACAATTGAGACCATTGAGACATAATTTCACTGGATCCGTACCGCATAGAGACAATGCATCATTATCTTCAACGTTAACACATTTAACTTTGACATCACCACACTTGATACAGTATTCAGGACCAGATGTTGTCAAGGTTTTTTCCTGGTGACTGGAATTAGAATTCTTTATATCCATCTTACGTTGGTGATCGTATCAGCAGAAAATTTGATTTTGTTTTGCTGCACTGCAAGCATATGTACCCGTCTTATTCTCGTTATTGTGTGAAATACTGTTCAACGAACTTTGTTGATATTAACACTGACCTGACAGTGAAAAACTCTGTTTTGTTTATGAGTAAACATATACTTCTCTTCTTCCCAATCTTCTACACCTCTACTTCTTTATTTTTCTTTACTGTTCTTTCTGACCTTTATGGGTTGCCAATATGAACGAACGTCGCTGTTCTTGATCTGGCGTTTCGCCGTTGGCCTATGCAAACTTAGGCCTCTCGCAACTTTTGGCGGGAATAAACAAGAATTGGCGGGAAATAAAGACTCGCCCAATATTTCACCAACCAGTCATGCGCAGGAGCTTCTGTAAATCCCAGTTGCAAATTAAGCAAACCCAGCAAACCTTTTGAAAGCACAGTTCGATTAACCCCAAAACAAGGAAACTTATAGCTTTTTTTTGTCTGTTTGAAAAAATTGGATCTGCCATGTTTAGTGCCAACGGCCTAAATATCCTCGTTTCTTCATTTTGGTTTCTGCGATCGTTTCTGATCTGATACTTTCTTGACATAAAAAACATTTGCTAAGAAATGAGTGGTATTTCTGTTGCACTTTGTCAAATCAGTTTTGGCCTTTCATTCGCCAGACTTGATACACTCATTTTTATAAGAAACTGCTTACAACAAACTTGCAATTTTAGCCTGAGTTGCGAAGTGTCTTAAAAACAAAAAGGGTATTACCAACCCAAATAATACTGAAACATATAATTTAGTGTATAATTTGGCTCTTTCTATGAAAACTAAGAAACTCTAAAAAGGATTTTTTATTAAAGAATTTGATCCAAAATTAAGAAGCCCCACAACAAAGCCCACAGACTAGTTTTTTATATAAAAAATGGATGTATTGGACTCGAAGTTACACAAGATAACTTTGAGCCTCTTCTGTTGCAATTAACCTATAGTTTCCTTGTATCTTTTTAGGGCCTACACAAAAGCTTGGTCTTCACGGAGCAACTTCAAGTCAAATCGAATCACTGGATTTCCCCCCTAATGCTGAGCAGTTTTACAAGAAATACATCCGACAGTCCAGACCTGTCATTCTAAGAAATGCAATACATAATTGGCCTGCCTTCTCGTCTTGGGGGAATTTCACATATTTAAAACAAACTTTTGGACAAGAACCATTCAATGTTGAATTCCGTAAACGATTTGATACGACATTTCCAGTGAGGAAAACTCTGAAGCTCTCACAATTCCTCGATGAGTATCAGAAAAAAGACGTTTACTTAGATTCATTATTCCCAAAAGGTTCAAGTATGCTTGAAGATATTCTGCTACCGATACCCTTGAGATGCAAAAGATACGAGTCTTCAATCGACAACCTAAATCTGTTGATAAGCAGCGGAAATACAAGCTCTGCACTTCACCAAGATGGCTACGAGAATTTTCTTTCCGTTGTATCTGGAGCAAAAGAAGTTATTCTGTATGATAACAAATTTACTAGAGCTTTCGATGCCGATAAGTATACACTGGCTGCAGGTGTCTCTGATGTGGATCCTGAAAATTTCGATCCAGAAAAATTCCCGAAAATCAAAGAAATGCCGTTCTTGTTTGGAAGATTGAATCCAGGTAAAGTCTCAGATATATTTCAAAAATCTTGTCCGTCAAAGTTTTGCACGAGAAAGTGGCGATAAAATCATGACCATATAAGTTTGCAGCTCTAAAACCTAAGTATAAGAAATTTCTATTGATCTTATTTTCTGCAATATTAACACAATATTAAAGGCTTTTGTTCAACCACCAGCCTTTGCGCTTCCATTTTCTTAGACCACAACAATTTTCATTTCCATAAAACAGAGCACGCAAAGGACCATGGTTGGACAAGAGCCTTTAAAAACCAAATTCTGCTCGACCGAGAAATTGTACTATTGATTGCAATGCAACTTAATTTTTGCGACGCAAAATTTATGTGAGGCCTCCGNTTTTTCCCGCACGTTCTGCTTCAATTTGATAAAAGCTTGATTTCTCGAAACAAGATTCCGGGGTACTGGTGGGTACTAAAAAATCTTGGTGTACCTAACGGGCCAATCAAATCGCTTGACACTTGGCATACAGGGTCACAAAGCATATAACTACCAAAGGGTGTCAGCGATTTATGATAGATCCACTGGTCCGACTTTTATAAGGGTTTAAAAGTTAAAAAAGACATTTCAGACATTAACATTAATTTAAAATTGCATTATTTCTAGACAGTACGTTTTATCAAAAATTCGTGACACCCTTTTGCAGTTCAGGACCTTAAGTCTTAGGTAAATAGATAGTCTTGGTCGAACAATGCCCGATGAGGTACACCAAGATTTTTCCGCAAGGGTGGTCAATTTCGCCTAAAATCTGGAATAAATCATTTGCGTTTTTATTTAATCAACTGGTTATATTTTTATGGTATTCTACGTTTTATTCTGCTTCGAATAACATATAAGTTTGTTTGGTATAGTTTAAGGAACGGCCGTGAAAAGTAGAGTTTCTTAATCGCTGTCTGAAGGGTTACAGTAACCTTAACATAGCTGCAAAACTCGACACCGAAATCGATTTCGAAGTCAACAGATTATAGATTAAACCATGGGCGTTAAAGACAAATGATGGAGATATAAGGCGACTTAAATCAGGGGCCTGGGCAATCCAAATATAGCCTATTGTATTCCATTGTAGAAACGCGGTAGTTATTCCTACAACTGTTTTTTCCTCACTGTGTCCCTATGCCCGTTCCTCACATCAGAACACTGGGACAAGGAAAACCAGGCACAACAACAACAACAACAACCTTCACGGGCATAGGGGCACAGGGAGGAACGGGCATATAGTGAGGAAAAAACAGTTTTGGGAATAAATATCGCGTTTCTCAACGCCCATGATTAAACAACCTCAAGGATAGATTATTTCTGCAAGAATTTAATATGATTTTAGAGAGTAGCTACCATAAAAACCGACGGGTATGCAGAGTGTTCTGAACGTGTCCGACGTTTAAATTTGAATAAATCTGAAAATATGCATATGAACGATTTAGATATCATTTGAAAGCTGAGACATCTAATTTTTTGTTGAGCCTTCTGTACTTTGGCAAATGGTAAGAAGCCAGGGGTCCTCGAAGTTGAGACCAGTTTGTACGCATTTTTTAACTCACTGCTCTCTCTAATTTTGCAGCGATATTTTTGTTGGCAAACCAAGCTAGCTTTCTTATTAGTTGAAATGAAGACAGCTGGTTTATTACTGTGAAAATGAGCTACTTTAGCTACATGAAATTGCCTTTTCTTTTTCCATTTTTGAAAGTACAAAATTAATATGACTTTCATTTTCTTTCAAGGTGATCTGCTTTACATACCAATCTACTGGTGGCATCAAGTACGGTCATACGGAGACCCAAATATTGCGGTCGGAATTTGGTACAAAGTGTTTGATTTTGACGATGAATTTTTGAAGAGAGAAATCGATGACAATGAACATGTTGTGAAGGTAAAATAAGCATAGTTACAGTTTCACTAATTCAAGGCTGATATAATCTATTTAAAAACAGTAAAATAAGCTTGGTTTTGGTTCTTAGTTGCGGTGAGGAGATGTCAGTAGACTTTTTACGTTGAGAACAAAACCTCCTCAACCTACAACCCCCCTTGAGCGTAAAGGGAGAAGGTTATACAGTCAACTTGCAAATGGCAGACTCGCCCCAGACTCGCAACAGTCGGGTATTCGCATAAGTCGGAAAAAATTGGGCAAACCTGAAGTCCCTTCGGCGTTTTTCTTTACAAATAAAACGGAGTTTGTTTAAGTCGGGTAGTTTTCCTTGGTCCGAAGCAATGTGACTCATTCGAATCCGACTGTAGTAACGAAAACCAGGGCTCAGGTTGTAAGTCTAGGATATCATCGGTCCCTGAAAGCAATGCTCCCAGAAGACTAGTTGTTACACCTGAAGGTTCCTGAAAGTTCAAGGATTTGGAATGTTTATCTTAGATTAGGCGAGATTAAAGGAGTGTACCTCGTTCTGATCGAGATCAGTGCCTTGCTTTTGTGACTCTTTCGGCAAGTTTGGATCTTCTTGGTTTTAACTATTCTTACTAAATTGTTATTTTCGCTCATTTTCGACATCAAGTAAATGATAGAAAATAGTGACCGTTAGTTATAAAATTAGTTATCTAAAGTCTCTCAAAAAGACGTCACGTGACATTTGCGATAACGCAAAATCAATCATGTAAAGCACTTGAATTGTTTTATTCGCCGAAATTTTCACGTGGCCTCTAATTTGAGACGGAATTTAAATACAAAACGGCTTTGATTTTGAATAGTGTCAGCTGACACGTTGCCCTATCATTTTGTTTCCATCCTCTATACATATTAATAGATGACGAACATATTGAAGTTATTTTTACTGTCTCTTTTCTTGCAGACAACGGAGACATTCTTAGAGCTCCTTGACAAGGAACCACTCGAAATTAACTGCAAAGAGAACACAACAAAGAACACAGATTTCTATCTTCAAAATTCAATAACTCGAAGTGACATCTGCTTAAATTTGAATCGCGTTGCAAAGTAAATTTCACAGGAAGTCGAAATAAATATTCCTGTATCGTAAAGTTTTCATAACGATATTTTGAGATTGATTATAAAGTGAATGGATATTTGTCTAGTATTTACAAACAGAAAGGGTGGCTTTATTTAATGAAGAAATATGTTTTGCTTGTTAAAGGAATTGAGTCCATATAAATACATGAGCGTATACGCTATCCTGAATTTTTGCTGACAAACTGCTGATGGCCTTTTGTTATCGAACAATAGCGGTAACGTCAATAGCAGCGAGAAACAAACACTTCTTAATCCTTCCATTATTCTCAGGAATTTCTTTGGTTTAATTTCAAAAGCGATAAAATGACAACTTTTGTTTGACGATTGAAAAGAAGTTGATATTGGTCATGAGTGGGCTATTTATGCGGACTCAATGCCTTTAA
>REGM01000045.1:834539-888093 GCA_004194415.1 Aurelia aurita
TTGTTGTTGTATACTTATTTTAAATCGATAAATATTTCTAGCTTTCTATTTACAAATATGTACAAAGAAGACTAATCTACATCGATTAACAAAAGACATAAATAAAGGAAATAATTTACTAAATATTACACGAAAAGGATCTTTTTGGGATATTTACAGATAATATTTACATAACGACTATAGATTCATTCGTATTTACAGACATTACATTTACAGTTTGGACCATCCCATTCTTTGATCATTCGTTTGAAAATATTCAGATTATCTGCTGTCTTGATGTTATTTGGTAATCCGTTCCAAATTTGAGGCCCAAGGGACCTTAGACTATTAGAGCCAAAAGTTACTTGGTTTGGCCTGTGATGCTGTAAGTCAAAAGGTTGTCGTAACGAGTAGTTTGATAATTTTGATTTAAAAATGTCCTGCATAAATGAAGGATTGAGGCTCTTAAGCGTTTTGAAGATTTCCACACATAGGACCTTCAAACGGGAAATATGCATTGTACACCTACTTGACTTGGAAAGTAACTCACTATATGAACTTGAATGATCATGATGTAAGAATCTTAAAGCTCGTTCTTGTATTTTTTCAATTCTCTGCATGGAGGCCGCTGATGAAAAACACCAAACCAAAGGACAGTAATTAAAATTTGAGTATACGAAACTTTGAACGAGAGTTTCCCTCTCTTTGAAACCAATAAATGACTTAAGTCGCTTTAAAACATTTAGCTGCGTTGCAGCTTTTCTGCAAAGTTCAGAAATATGTGGTTCAAAATTTAATTTATAGTCAAGCTGAACACCTAGGAGCTTCACTGTTTCTTCGGATTTGATTGTTTTGTCCTGAATAAACGGAGCAGTGTGAACGGAGCAGAAGAAATGAAAACGGAGCAGTGTGAACGTAGCCAAAGAATCATTTGGCAATCGTTTATTACTGCACAAGTAATGCTCTCTGTCAAATATGCATCCCATGCATTCCAAAAGAAGACTGTGTCAATAAAAAAGGAACTTATACCAGGAAAACAATACTGAAACCATGCAAAGTCCAAGCTGAAGATTTTCATGAAAACAATGGAGGAGCGATAGAAAATTGTAACTCTATGCTGGCTAGACTCAGACTGGAAAGTTTTATTTTGCGCTTGCAAGTTGACACGATTTGCAACCTGAGCATGATTTACATGGAAATTTCTTAGTTTCTGTGGTTGAGAACAATAGGTTAAAACAATAGATATTTAGTTTATTGGCAACTGTGGCTCCGATAAAAAACAGTGCAAGTTCCTGCGCTAGAATATTATGCACGCACTCTTCAAACTTCCCAGTCTGGGGGGGGGGGGCAGACTGCATTCTTCAGTGGCAGAGCCACGGAGGGGGGAATGGGGGGACAAGTCCCCCCCACTTTTCTCCGAGGTCAGTTTGCAATTCGTCTAAATCCGTTGAGAAAATATCTAAGGAGGGGCTAAGTAGTTATCTCTAGAGTTTGATAGACAAATAAGGGTGTTTCCTGAGGGTAAAAAGGGCGTTTCCTGAGTATAAAAAGGGCGTGGCTCTGAAAATTGTCCTGGGGGCTACGCCCCCAAACCGCCATTTTCCTTTGTCGCCGCCAACACTGGCATTCTTTGCTGTTCGCAGAGAACATATTGTCTGTGCGATCTTCATGAAGACAATAGGTCCTTTTGTTCTCCTATTGTTTTCATTGACACACTTCTCCAAGAAAGAATGCACTCTAGACTGGGTATTGGGGAGACCCCATCCTTAGGTGTTGGCTGCGCCATTATGGATTCCACACTACTAGCGACAATTGTGTCATTCAATTCAATCGAATTTCAATTAATTTCTTTTGTTTGTACCAGGTTTTGTGCCAATGCATGTGTCAAGAAATTAATTTCAATGCTAAAGATCTTTGAAATAATCTAGGCCTAAATAAAGAAGTCTTAATATAAATAAAGTAAACTTTCTTACCAGCTGGAACAAATGGGTTTTCTTTAATCTTTCTTTTAAACTTCTGCCCAGTTGTTTCCGGGGGTGGTGGTGGAATCCAGAAGTCTTGAAACTCTTCTGCTTGTGCTGTTTCAAGTGGCATCTTTGTCGTTTATTTACACACTGCGAAGTTGTGATCTTTGGTGGTCAGTTTCACTTTGCCAGATGACTAGTAGGCCCAAATTATGCAATAGCTGTGGCAGCCTCGTTTGCGGACGCTTTGCTCGCAAAATTCGCGAAATGGCAATAGAAAATCTTAAAATATTTCCTCGGTATTGAACTATTGATTTATACAAAATTGGGGCTCCCGGCGAAAATTTGACTATTTTCGATCACTAGGACCCCGGCGAACATTTAACCTTTCGCCGGGGAATTCAGACGGGGCTGATACTAGAGGCCCCCCCCACACTTCGTAGCTTTAGAATCAAATCATTGCCAAGAACTTGTGAGTTTCGGTTTGTGGTTAACTTGAAAATACGCAAGAAAGTAAGAAAATAAGACGCATCAATCAATCACGTGCTTTAAAAGTCCATTTCACGAAATAACGACCAAATTTTCAACAAATCACGCTGCACGAAGGAGTCTCTGATCACGAATTCACGAGCCAATAATATCAAAATCACGAAATCACGCGCGTAAATTAGCCAAATAACGCTTCACGTACAAATATGGGGGGGCCTCATTTCNAGTCTCTGATCACGAATTCACGAGCCAATAATATCAAAATCACGAAATCACGCGCGTAAATTAGCCAAATAACGCTTCACGTACAAATATGGGGGGGGCCTCAAACTAGTGTCTCAAAATTCTTGCCATAGAAATTTTTCATGAAATTGGGCAGGGCTTTGTTTCGTGTGACGTAATTTTGCGTAATTTTGTTCAGTAAGAATTTTGGGCTGACAAATGATGACAAATGATGACCTTTAGACTTTCGTTGGGAAGTGACGTCATATATTTTTATAACGAGGCTACTATATGACCTCGTGTGGAGTCTTTGGGCAACCTGTTGTTTTGTGGCGGCTGCTTCGACGTTTTGGAAGAGATGAAAGTTACTGAAAGGAAAAATGGAAATTTTACATTAATAGTTTACCTGATTAGCATCTGCATTGCCGCCAGATGTGCTGCGGAAACCCAAATTCATTTGCTATCACTTGAGAGTACCGGAAAGAAACTGACCATTGTCAATGGCGTTTTGAATGTCGAGCCTAAGGTCACATTTCAGCTCCGAGTATCCGGGTTTAACTTGAGCAAATCCGACACCCGCATTTCGTTTGCAAGTAAAGCCGCAAAGAAAGGAGCGTTATGCGAAGATCTAAGGATAACACCGGTTGCAGCATTTGACAAAGTCTTAGAGAATGGCGCTATCGGCTTGCTTACGCTGACATGGAAGAATCATGGTACTTACTATATTTGCCTCAAGTCTGGTAACGACCTAAATTCCACAACACAAACAAAATGGGTACATCAAGGAGACCAGAAATGGCTGAGTGTCAAAGTTGTGGACTCAATTTTCATCCCCCTGTGGTTGAGAATATCTCTTGTAATTCTCCTGATACTTCTTTCAGGGCTATTTTCAGGGTTGAACCTTGGATTGATGTCACTTGAACCCAATGATTTGAAAATTGTCATGAATTCTGGAGAGGAGAATGAAAGAAAATATGCTGAGACAATCCTGCCAGTCAGGAAAAAAGGGAACTTCTTGTTGTGCACCCTACTTTTAGGGAATACCCTTGTGAATTCATCATTCACAATATTGTTAGACGACCTTACAAGTGGGATTGTTGCTGTTATTGGGTCAACTGCAGCCATTGTTGTATTTGGGGAAATCCTCCCTCAGAGTATATGCTCTCGTTATGGCTTAGCAGTTGGCGCAAGAACTATTTTGCTGACTAAAATGTTCATGGTACTAACTTTTGTCTTGTCGTACCCAATAAGCAAACTTCTTGACTTAGTTCTTGGGGAGGAAATCAGTGCTGTTTATAACAAGAGGCAGCTGCTGGAGATGCTCAAACTCCAAGATGATTACAATGATCTTGAAAAGGACGAAGTTGGGATTATTTCTGGTGCTTTGAAATACAAGACAAAAGGTGTTCAAGATGTAATGACCCCAATTAATGACTGCTTCCTGCTTGATGAAGATGCACTTCTTGATTTTAAAACTATGACGCAAGTCATCAAATCTGGATACAGCAGAATTCCAGTTTATTCTGGAGAAAGATCAAATGTTGTTGCTTTGCTGTATGTGAAAGATCTTGCGTTTGTGGATCCAGATGACTGTATTCCTCTCTTGAGTGTCATCAAGTTTTATAATCATCAAGTCAGAAAAGTTTTCTATGATACAAGGTTAGTTTAGCTGCAGGAGAAGGTAACAAAACCCGTGATAACTTTTCTGTTTGCATGTCACGCGAAGATTTTTCAGCCACAAGAATGCACTCAAATTTTCAGGTTCACAATTTGATATGAGTTTGAAACTTTCAGTCCTACAAATAATTACCCTACTAGCACAAGTCAAGTGCACAATTTGCCTCCAGAGCCAAGCGCACACAAATTTTTCCTAAAACGACCTCACATGCACAGTAAACAAAATTAGCGGTCTGGAACAGAACCTTGGGTAATTGATTGATACTGTTAAAACCTTGACAAGTTGTTGTCTATAGTCACATGAAATTTGATGTACAAAGATCCAATAGAGAAGAAACAATATCTATAAATTCTTCTTCATTTGAAAATGCTAAAATATAAGTGAAGCTTTTGGTTATGTTTCATTATGCATATCCAGATGGATGATCTTATCTGGTAATGTTGCAGTGTGTGGGCACAGATATTTTGTAAACAATGATTGAAGATACAAGAATATAGATACCAAAATTCACAGCAAAGTAGGACACTGAATAGTGGCAGTGATAGTTTTCACAATAAATCACACTTGACAATGATAAAGTAACAACTCTTAAATTGGAAAATATAAATATTTAAAACCACTAGGGAGGAGTCAAAACACATGACCTGCAAAACTTGGCAGTTTTCCCTAAAAAGGTCCTTTAAAACTTGGTAGTTTTCCCTAAAAAGGTCCTTTAAAAATGATCTTTTTCTAAATTTCAATAATGTGAATGGTTCTCAAAAACTTGAAAAATTAAAGTCACTGTATCTAAGACTTCCCTCCTGAAATCTTCCGAGTCCTAATTCAATTCAATCCTCTCGAAATATGATTCAAATCTTGATGTCCCGCAACTAAATATACCTTTGTTTGCTTTTTAGGTTAGATGAGATGCTAGAATGGTTCAAGAAAGGAACATCCCATTTAGCTGTTGTGATCAGAGTGGATGATGACAGAGATGGTGACCCTGTGTATGAAGCAATGGGAATAGTAACGCTGGAAGATATTATTGAAGAAATTATCCAGTCAGAGATTGTTGATGAAACAGATGTCTACAGTAAGTTCTTCTTATCAAAGATCACCACATATATTATGTGTTTTGTATCAGCCAATGTTTAGGAGTTACAATCAACGGCACTTTTGATCCTTTAAGACAAAATGCATATTAAGACACTCGCTTATTAACCAGTAGCTATATACTTTATTCGCACTAAATTTCACAGGCCCCTTTAATTTTTATGTAAAACATATGACAACAATCAAAGGGAGCAGATTTTTACAGTGCTAACAGTGCAGTAAAATTTTTAAGTCCCTCAGACAATTTCTAGTTGTAAACAAAGTCAAACTTTTTCCTTACTTTATTAGTCTGTCATAAACTGTAGACTAGACAGTAAAAGTCCGGTACAAAAGGTAAATAATAAGACGATAGAGTATTAGGTAGTCGTTTGAATTTTTTGTATCTATTTTGTCCATATCTTATAAGTATTACGTAATTTAAATACTTATAACTTCTCTTTACTTTAAACTTAAATTTAGTTTGAAACTTTAACCCATTTTGTCAAATAATAAGTATTTTGTAATTTAAATGCTTATTATACGACAAATTACTTTAAATTTAAGTATGACAAATATTTAGGTGGACAGACAATCTAACTTTCTAAGGGCCTGTTTATATGAGGCGGGCTGGCCCATTAGCGAGCTGGCTCACTTCGAGCCAGCCCGGTTTTACATAAGAGATTTGATAATGAGCCAACCCCCGAGCCAGCCTGGCCTTTGGCGCCAAATGTCTGTTGTGCGTGTGCATCATGACCTAAGTTGTGCGTCATGACATGATCTGCTCTGTTGTGCGTGTGCGTTGTGACCTAGGTTGTAGTGGTCACAGGCGGGCTGGCCTGTTTATTGCGTCGTTTATATGAGAAAAGTCAGCTTGTTTGAGGCGGGATCCCGGTACACGATAAACGGGATCTTGGCACAACGGGCCAGCCCGGCATACATATAAGCACAAAATGATTTTTACAAAGCTGTGACCAGATCCCGACCAGATATGTAGGATCTCAGCTGAAGGCGAGCCAGCTCGCTAACGGGCCAGCCCATCTCATATAAACAGGCCCTAAGTAGAATGAGCAATAATTAATGAGCAATAATCATAGAACTTGCATGTACACTGCATGTACATGTCAAAATTGAAAAGGCGGGGAAGCAGGTGTTCCAATCAACCTATTTTTGCTTTAATTATTATCATGCTGAAAACTATAATAGATTTTGAAGCTATTGCTCTAAAGAGACAGCCTTTATTGTAACCAGAGGCAACCATTATCTTACCAGTAGGGAACCTAATATGCTTTTTCAGACATATTCTATTCTCGTTTTGTTTATTGGAAGTTCGTTAGGAGGCTTCATTAAACAGATAATAAAATGCAAAATGTGGTTGACTGTTTCATTGATGGCTTATTCAAGTAGCTTTGCTGGGCTTGCTAGGCAGATGTCCGCAAAGTTTATGGGTTTTATTAATGATATGTAAATGAACTCCAGTCTTGAAGACTTCTTTTAGCAACTGGTTTGGCCAGTTTCTAATCCAAACATCAGAGATGAATTGAATTGTGTTGTGTTGACTGAAGCCTGATTGGCCATTAAAACAATGCCTTTGAAAATTCGGGAAAAACTGGTTTTTCGAACTTGTTTTTTGATGGCAAACCGGCTGAAAATGCTGGAGATTTGGAGTCCACAGCACCTTTTGTTCTCTTTACGCGCGTTGTTATAAAAAAGCCCCGCTGCGGGGCAACAAAGAAAAAACCTATACATGCCATTGTTTCTTTCGGCTTTGATCCCTTTTGCCATGCGTCAGATTATCAAATACAATAGGCTATGTTATAACCAATGAGATTTCATTTATTCAACTTGGGTTATCCCTTTTAATGCGAATGCGATAGTTTGTTGGAAGCATTGCCCTTCAAGGTAAGCAGATCATTTCGGAAAAAAAACTGCATGCAAATAGCCGATCCCGACAGAAAGCGAGGCGTGAACGTGTTTGCTACATTTGCTCCCATATGGAAGGTGCTAATTAAAATCTGTCTCAAGTTAGGTGCCACGTGTGGTTTGCGATAACTCAAAATTACTCATGCAAGAAGCTTCAATCGTTGTTATTCGCGGGAATTCTCACGTGGCATCTAATCTAAGACAGACTATAGTATCTTGGTGAATGAAAGAGGGTTTTTAAACACTAGAAACGTTGGCTGTGGTTTCATTATCTATTCTCATCAGCCCACAATCGTAAGATTTGAATCTTAGCTAACCAACTACGAGGGATGTTTGTGAGTCGTGGGAGCATTCTAGTCTGTGCATAGACCTTTTAGCTATTCTACAAAAGAGTCTGGATCGAGTGATATTTGTATACTTTTTGGAGCTTTTACTACTGTTGTGCAAAATTCTAGAAAAACTATAAAATATCGTCCGATTCAGACTCTTTTGTAGAATAGCAAGAGCTAAAAAGTCTATAGGGGATGATTCGCTTTCTCGTTTTTTCACGAAATGAGACCTCCCTCGTTAGATCTCCAAAGCCCAGGCTAGACGACAAAACATCATCACCCAAAACATGGGCAAATATTTTCATTCATATGTATGATGATGTCCACAGATCTTTATTTGGCATTCTCTTGCGTTTGTGCACATTCGAAAATTCGTCAGATTTCTACAAAAAAATTTATAAAAATATCTCTCGATCCAGACTTTTCTAGAATAGCTAAAAGGTCTGTTGTGCGAATTTGATTGGACGATATCTCGAACATCGTCAAACATGTTCAAATTCTTGCTGCATGCAACTTAATCGTCAACACTGTTTCATAATGTTGAGGTTGTATGACGGAGCGGTCCACACGATCAAACATTCGTTCTTACACATCATCAAACATACTTATGGTGATGGTTGACGAAGTTTTGTATGATGATGTCTTATCGTGCAGACTTTAAATCAAGAGAAATTCGAGCATTAGCAGAAACAACGCTATTTTTCTTCAGACCAAATGTGACAAAATCAATGCTACTATTTTACAGGGCAAATATCGTGCAATTTTGCTTTGCGAAACTAGGATGTAAGGTTAGGGATCGTCCGAATTGATCGGTTGTTTTTCAGCCGAATCCCACCGAAAATATATTTTATCGGCAATTTAAATATTCGGATATTGCAGTTTTGAAAATAAGTTATTTAGCAAGCGAATTCGGCTGTTCCGCGATGAACAACCGAATTTCGGTCCGATTTTCCTATATATTTAATCGAAACATTCTTTAAGAATGAGCCGGTATTTAAGCGGTTTTATCGTCTGTTTTTCCACAACATGCTGCTATTTAAGAGATTTCACTGTGCTGAAAGTTAACCGATCAATTCGGACGGTCCCTTACCCACAACGGACTAGACATTTTGGATTTTTTGGAATCTTCAATGTCTAGGTGAAATCGTAGAACAACTGGCCTAATTTGAGAATTTATTTTCTCAAGATTAA
The DNA here is from genome assembly GCA_004194415.1 of Aurelia aurita. Taxonomy (NCBI): domain Eukaryota; kingdom Metazoa; phylum Cnidaria; class Scyphozoa; order Semaeostomeae; family Ulmaridae; genus Aurelia; species Aurelia aurita. The sequence continues at coordinate 843,383 of REGM01000045.1, forward strand.
TAATGAAAGACATATTTCGTAGATCTAATACTTTTAAAAGGCATTCTTATCCAAGTTGCTGATAAAAGTTTGCTTTTAAATTGCAGTTGATAATGTATCCGGGAAAAGAGTTCCTGGCAGAAAAGGAGTGAATCACGATTTCTCACTATTCACTGCATCTGACGAAGACAAGAAAAAGAGAATAGCACCACAGTTGGCATTTGCAATCTTTCAGTACCTTAGTACAGGTATGTACATATCAGACCTCATTAATGTGCGNGTTTTATCGTCTGTTTTTCCACAACATGCTGCTATTTAAGAGATTTCACTGTGCTGAAAGTTAACCGATCAATTCGGACGGTCCCTTACCCACAACGGACTAGACATTTTGGATTTTTTGGAATCTTCAATGTCTAGGTGAAATCGTAGAACAACTGGCCTAATTTGAGAATTTATTTTCTCAAGATTAATAATGAAAGACATATTTCGTAGATCTAATACTTTTAAAAGGCATTCTTATCCAAGTTGCTGATAAAAGTTTGCTTTTAAATTGCAGTTGATAATGTATCCGGGAAAAGAGTTCCTGGCAGAAAAGGAGTGAATCACGATTTCTCACTATTCACTGCATCTGACGAAGACAAGAAAAAGAGAATAGCACCACAGTTGGCATTTGCAATCTTTCAGTACCTTAGTACAGGTATGTACATATCAGACCTCATTAATGTGCGCGAGCACGCGAGCGTCGCTCGCAGGCACAAAATATCATTGCACATTAGTTGCTGGCACCTTTACTGTACCCAGCGTTCTTTGACTGCAGGCACATTTTTCCCAACCATTTGCTCGCAGGCACAGAATATTTTTATTGAGGCCTGGTACATATCCCTTTTCGCATTAATTGTTTTCCTGAACTAAACTGAATTGTTAACCATGTTTCGTCAAAGAAATTTTTACATATCGAGACTTTCGATAAACGTTTCGAAATAAGGCACCATGTATGCACCGAAAGCAAGAATGACTGCTTATCGTGTAGGGCTGTTTTACTCGTACAAAAGGGCGATGTATTTTCCAGAAGAGGACTCAAGAAACTAAAATTGCTTCAAATGATTCTATTTGCCTTAACATCGTTGGCCGATACAAGCAACAACATAAGACCATGTAAATGTTGACAGCTGAATGTGTTCATTTTGAAATAACCAATCAGAGGACACAGTTAATATGCAATTCCATCTGACTTTACAATTTATTTTCTTTTGGGCGTTTTATAAATATTTGGTGTGATAAATACCAGACGAAAGGCGAGCATAGCCTCCAAATCTTTAAAAAACATTGCACGGATGGTTAATGCATCTTTCCTTTTATTTTATGGCTTGAAAGGATCTTCAGGTACGTTTCTATAATCCTACATGCAGTAGTCTTGGTGAAATGTTCCTGTAAAAATTCTACCCAGCCTTGTTTCAAAACACATTTTTAATCGTTATCAGATTTTGTAATATTATGATCAGTGTCTGATGAAATATTCCTATCATTTACAGCCGTGGAACCATTCAAAGAGGAGTACATAACGAGAACTGTTTTGAGGAAATTAATTGACCATCAAGGTGCAGTGGAACGGAAATCATTGAACCCTGAGAAGGAAGACGAAATTTATCTTTACAAGAAAGGTGAAAGCGCTGATTACTTTGTTTGCATAATACAAGGTCAAGTCGAGGTTATAGTCGGTAATGAGAGCCTCGTATTCGTGGATGGGCCTTTCACTGTGTTTGGTATGCAGGCTTTGTTTGCGGAGAAAGGGCACGCATTCTTGCCCGACTATGAAGTCAAGATGCTCTCAGATTTGCAGTATCTAAAAATAAGCCGTGCTTTATATCGATCTGCGATTAGAGCGAGTCAATTAGAGAGGAGTGAACAGAGAAGTGAATCTCATATGGAGGAATTGGATGAAATATTCTGTATCAACAGCAACGAAAAATCAAAAGAATCAACGGTTACGTTTGACATCAAAACTGATGAAACCGGATTGTTATTAACTCCGAACACGGAACATCAACCAAGAACTAGTGAAAATGAAAAGGAGCTTCTTATGACAAGCCCAGTTTAATGTTTAATGTAGGCTAAATGAGTATTGCATTGTAGTAGGAATGGATGTGTTCGATATTGACCCAGTTTGGTTTGAATTTTTGCACTGGTATGATATTTTCATTTGACACACGCCCTAGGAAATTGGCAAGAAGAAATTTGAGGCTGCGCAAAGGCTATCGCTTTGTATTGCTTACGCCCTGGCCAGACGAGATAATTTTGTTGATTTTGAGCTACAAGCAATGCTTTTCCGTTGTGCCACCCCATGAAGCTGCCACCCCATGAAGCTAAATGCACACTTGGAGCTTTGTTGGCATCGCATAGATAAGGCTAGTGGTTCCAAATCTTTAAAAAGGTTGGTGTAAAATTCTATGACCTATTTCTTTGAACTGGATGGCTTGAAAGAAATTTTAACTTCTTTACTATAATTCTGCCTTTGGACTTTTTCAGAAATCTTCAATATTTTGAGAATTAACGGTTTTTTTTTCTTTTTTAAGAATTCAAAAAAAAANCAAGCAATGCTTTTCCGTTGTGCCACCCCATGAAGCTGCCACCCCATGAAGCTAAATGCACACTTGGAGCTTTGTTGGCATCGCATAGATAAGGCTAGTGTTTCATGACCCACGAGCCGTAGTTGGTAGCAGAGCATAGGTTCCAAATCTTTAAAAAGGTTGGTGTAAAATTCTATGACCTATTTCTTTGAACTGGATGGCTTGAAAGAAATTTTAACTACTTTACTATAATTCTGCCTTTGGACTTTTTCAGAAATCTTCAATATTTTGAGAATTAACGGTTTTTTTTTCTTTTTTAAGAATTCAAAAAAAAAATTGAAAAAGACTTAAAACCATCGTAACTTCTAATCTTTTTGAGGAAACATAGATTAATTTTCAACAAAATCATAGTTAACGAATGTCGAAAGTCTTTCACTCTTCTGGTTTACGATTTTAAAAATTTTATGACGTCACACCCTAAAATGAGTTGAAATTTAAAATACGCTGTAATTTTGAAAAATAGTTTGTTTGTCAACTTATTTTACATCGATTATTTACATCTAGCTTACTATATACAAATGTACGAAGTAAACTAATCTAAATCGATAATTAGATAATAAATAAATATTTTTACAGTATTTTAATAATGTAACTAAATAAAAACTAATTTCAGGACACATATCGACAAGTATTACATTTACAGCTTGGGCCATCCTACTTTTTTATCATCGCTTTAAAGCTATTTAAATTTTCGGCGTACTTCATTTCGTTTGGCAGTCCATTCCAGATTTGAGGTTCCAATGATCGAAGGCTATTGGAACGAAAGGTGACTTGATTTGGTCTATAATGCTGTAAATAGTCAAGATTTCTGAAAAGTCCAACGGTAGAATTATAGCAAAGTAGCTAAAGTTTCTTTTAAGCCTTTCAGTTCAAAGAAATAGGTCATAGAATTTTACACCAACCGTTTTACAGCAATTTAAAGATTTGGAACCAATGCTTGGTAGCAGTGACTTAAGTCTTAAGTCAATGGTAGACGGGTGTCTTTCATTGGCAGCGGCAACAGCAAAACTCCAACTTTTGTTGGTTAAGAATTAACAGTCGCTTAGGTCTCTCTTTGCGAGAATAAAAGATTTTCTAGAAGATGATACTAACAGGCAAATACTTCTAAAATCTATGTTTCGGTTATCAATGTTTTCTTCACACTATTTAAACATCGTTGTTTCATTCCATCTATTTTAAAACTCAAAACTGTGTGCATGGTGCTTTCCAAACTGTGGTCGATGGTTGCAAACTTGTGTATGTGCAGAAGTAGCAGTTTGGTTGGTTTATAATAGTTTGAGCAATATATTTTTAATTCAGATTGTTTGATTGCACTTTGATACAATAATAGCACTTAATTTTGTTGGCTAAGTTGAAAATTTAAATGCCCATCCTGATTTCTATCGTATTCGGAGTGATTGATCGTTTGAACTTTTGAAAAAAATGGCGGCCAAACTCTTCAACAGCAGACAACTGAATCATTTTCAGTAAGTTTTTGAAAATAATTTTAAAAAATTCGTCAATATTTCTGCAAATTTGTTCAGTTTTCCTTTTCACAATTGATTTTCTGTGCTAAAAACCTTCATACCAACCAACAGCTAAAGTTTTTAGAACAAGATAATATGCGCTTATTTTTCACACGTCTTGAATGCGTTCAGTCACAATTTTGATCCGTCACACGATCTATAAGGTTTCGCTTTTAAAGCAAACGGAGAAATGAACGGAAAGCATTTTGCTTGACATTCAAAATCTCGAATGTTTTGCCAAATTTATTCCATATTTGACAAGGGCTTCAGAACGTTTTTAGTGTATTTTCTCGAATTTAGACTTCCTAGTAAAGATCATCTGCAATGTGTATTTTTTATAAGAAACTCTTTGTATGAAACTCAACTCTCAGATCTCTAAAAAAGTATGAAACTTCAGTACTTGGAGAAAAGTATTCCAGAGCATATTTTCACTTTATTCTCTCTTATTTCTTGTGTTGTATTACTCGGGAGGTACTTGAGTAATGTCTAGACAGTGGCTCAAATTTTCACGTATGTAAGCGTCAAGAACTCGATGAAACTCCTAAGAAACCCTTCAGAAAGTTTGAGTACTCAAATAATGAGAATTTTAAGAAACTTCAGAAATGGGTCAAATTCTTAGCCTGCGTGCAGCCTCAACATTCCTCAGCCAAAGTTGGCTGAGGAGTGTTGAGGCTGCACGCAGGCTACAAATTCTTAGTTTCTTATGACAAAAATACGTGCATTTGTAATTTGTATCATCACCTTTAATCTTTCGATTTAGTTGTTATTAATTCGTAAATTGAAAAGAGACTTATTTTACTCTCAAGGGACTTCAAGAGAAACATATTTTCTGCTAAATTTACTCTTGTTGTCATTTCTGTTTGTCATTGGGCATTTTATGTTGCAAGTTGTACGAGTATTATTATTATTTGATTGAGATTTTGGGTTAAAAATTTATTTGTCGTAAGAAATATTTCTAGAAGAGCATAGGGGTAAAATGTTTTATTTTTGTAAAATGGCTCACAGTGCAGATTGATTTTTGTGGTCAAACTTTCATTAATGTTAATCTTTACCTATTGATATTCTTTTTGCCGTGCCAAGTCACTACTAAAGGCACTACTAAAGGTCGTTGCAGTCCAGAGACGTAGGAACCGGGGGCACTGGGGGCACGTGCCCCCCCCCAAGATTTTGCAATTAACGAGAAATTGCCCTTTTTGTTTGAGGAAATGCCCCTCTAGCTTAAGCAAAAAGTGCCCTTGAAGTGTCGTGCCTCCCCCCTCCAAGTTTAAGATGCTTCCTACGGCCCTGTTGCAGTCGCTGGGGTCGTTAGAGTCATTGGGAACGAGCGACGACTCAAAAGACCCAAAAGACAATATGAACGGGGTCGTCAGGGTCGTTGAGTCGTCGTTCACATTTAGTCTTGTGGGTCTTTTGGCCCAAATTTGGGTCGTTATGGTCGTTTGTTCGAACGACCTCAAGGACTAGACTGATTACAGTGAGTCCCAGTTATTGCTCACCAAAACGAACTAACGCCAGCCAAACCGAGACTACTCAACGACTCCAGCGCCTTCAACGACCTTGTGTGAGCCAGGCTTTAATTTTCATTCTGTACAAAACCGAGCCTTTTGGAAATTCAGGGGATATTCGTGAACTGCAACGGTTCTACAAAATTATTATAGCCTGACATTGGAATGGCAAGTCAAGTTGAAATTGTGTACGATTGCTATTTTCAACAATCTCTCCAATCTCACGAAAAAAGCAATGTCATAGGTTACCGATTAAGAATTTGGATGACCACGTCGCAAACAGAAAATGGAGAAAATTAATTTGAAATGTTTCAACCAGAATGCACAGCGCGTCATCTCTTCGTTGGCCTTTCTTGTCGTCATTTTCATGGCCCATGAAAAGGGCGACAACAAAGAGATGACATGTACAAAGCATGCTGGTTGAAACAGACCCTTTGACAATAAATAAAACTTAAGGATCAAAAATTCTGATCAAAAAATTAAATCCATCTACACAAAGCCATTTTACACAAAATCCATAACTTTCTACTAGTATGCTCGTCAGAAGTATAGTCTCGATTATTGTTCGATTGTTATTCACTTTTCTATTTGATCACTTATTTTCCAATATACATCAACTTGGTAATTACACGTAGGCCGAATTACGTTTAGTTATGTTGATATATTTAATAAAAATCATAAATTTTAAAATCACAAACTTAGCAAAAATCGACTTTCTCTACTTGTTACGTGCTATTGTAATATTTATCCTGGCATTTTGTTTGGCGTTTGAAGCGCTCGGTTTATTATAATTGTGCAAAACAGTATGTTACAACCTCAGCAAGTCCTTGGTAACTCGTAAGATTTAAAAAACAATTCAACTTTGCACTAAAACCCGTCGCATAAATTAGATATAAGGAATATTTTGGCATACATTAGTTTTAGGCCAATCTTTCATACACGCTTATGGTCTAGTGTGAAAGTACCTGGTGTAAACTATCATTGCCAGACAATCTAAGAATTCTACATATGTGAGCAAACTGGAGCCAAGAAACAATCCAAGTTGTCCTCCAACATCGGCTAGAATGTGAGAGGGAGATTCGTCAATTTGAACATTTTTGACAAGAAGTCTACAGGATGTTCAAGGGAAGGCTCAATATTATTTATTTCAACGCAAGTAGCTGTACCAACCAGAAGTTACCAGTTATTTAATCATTTTAAGTTACACTTATCGAAGTGTTAGGCTGGAAGACCATTGAAGAACTCATTGGCAATGAGTCTAAAACGATGGTCTTTAAGTCGCTCAATGATTTGGCTCCACAATACCTGTGTAACTTTTCACCAAAAACTCGGAATGCCTCTCCCGTAGCCTCCGTAACACTGAGACTAATTTAAGGTTGCCACAGAAATATCCGCAAATGGGCAAAAATCACTTTCTTTCCGGGGAGCAAAACTATGGAATAGCCTTCCCGCTGGCTGTGTCTAAGATGGCATCCCCCCTGAATAGTTTAAGAAATCTATTAAGGGTTGAACTTTTATTTCCATTGTAAATAATGCATAATTGTAAATAAGTTTTTAATATTGTGTTTTTTTATATTCTACTGTATCATTATTTCTAATTGTATATTGTAATTAAGTTTTTATAGGAGGGCAGAGAAAGGCTTCTAGGAACGTCGTCGTGTGACACGAAACTTGAACGTTGCATTGAGTAATGAAGCCATTTGCAAATGTAAACAAAAGAGAAACGTCAGCCAAGCCCAAAAGCTCGGCTATATTCTATTAAAAAATTAGGACAATTCCCACAGTAGGGTCTACTGGGGTAAAATAGGTGAGTTTGGGGGTAAAATGGGTGGGGCAAGAATGTAGATAAATGTTGCTAAAGTCTTTATTTACAGATTTCCTCTAACTACAACTGTTTGAACTACCCTCATTGACATTGTGAAGATTTATCTGTTCAGTTTCTATTGTTCTCCAACAATCAACGCTGCCCGTTTTACCCCAGTCTACCCACTTTACCCCTGCAGACCCTAATTTTTATTTTGTCTAAAGGCGGACTGAGCATTTTTCTGCATTCTGACATATAAAGTCATAGGGTTTGAGTCCCCTTCGGGGATTATTAATTTTCGGTGTTTTATCTTCACTTGCCTAACTACAAATAATCATATTTAAAAAGTTTGCCTCTATATAATAAATTAGTGGATATTTTTCCTGGGTCCAAACAATTCTCTAAGGCATGTGCTTCATCCCATGGGCCCAGTCTGGCTGTCGACACCCCTGCCTGGTTACCAGAGCCAAAAAACTAAAAAAGCTCTGATACCCACGGTTTTTCATTGCTAAAGAAAACTATTACCCAAAGTATCATATATTCAAAATGTGACCTGTCTTACCAAGAAGATCCAGTTTATCATATGACGGTACTTGCTCCATGTATTCATAACTCAGTTCTCCATAATAAATCACAGCTTTCAGAAATGTACCTCTGTAGAAAAAATAAAAATAAAATATTCAGTTTTCAATGTGACATTGAAAGACCGTACCAGCAAAAACTTCGAATTACACTATAAGATGAAAAATAGAGTAACATTAGCCTGCTTTGCACTGAGTTCATGTCAATGTTTTCCTTTTATTTTTGTATTAGGTTAGGCTCTGGTACCCAGGGTATTCAATCTTAGAACCTCTACTGCAACGATATTTTTTCAGCCAAAGCTTTGCAACTTTGTTACTAAAATTACGACACTAAACCAGCCTTGCCCAATCTTCACCACATAATTCTATCACTCTCACAAAGATCGTACGTGCTATCCTTCTGTTGGACTAATGTTAGCCCTCGATGGTAGCCTGTGTACTGGTGTCTGAGACCTCTGAGACACAGGCGATCTAACATGTTGATTTTAGCCATATAAACTTTTATGATCTAACTGTCAGTTGAGGCGGCCAGCCGCGACACTTTTATGTCTCACCAATCAGAGAGCAGCATTTGCAGTCCAGAGAAAGTCAAAGGCCAAATATGGTCGAATAGCACTCAAATAACGCGCTCTGATTGGTTGATCCAGTTGTCATGACAACATTGCCGACAGGCATTGACTCTCGCAGCTTTGAACAGATTTACCTGATCTAATTTGCCTCTAAACAGGAAGATTATTACAGAAAATTTCAGGTACTTAAACTTTTTGCATCAAGTAAACATTCCTCTAAGTACCACTAACTCTAACCCTAACCCTAACCCTAAGAGCCTTATTGACCATATTATTAAGAAATTTCTGGATCCCGATATTTCTGGGTCAGAATATTGCCAAAAGTGATATTTTTGGGTCCATTACACTGAAATTATGGGAATCATATTTTTTTGCATCAAATCTAGTTATTGCTGATATTTCTGGGTTCTTTAGAGGCAATCCTGACCTCAATTTGCATTGTTTCAGGATATTTTATGTGCGTTTACAGGTGTCTAAGTATAAAATGAGCTGATATTTTTGGGTTGCAATGAAGCTGAACTGATATTTTTGGGTCGCCTGAAAATTTCTCGGACTGACCTCCCCGTATATGTATGTGCTGAGTGTCCCCCCTGGGCCCAACCCTCCCAAAGAGGCGGATAATAAAGTCCCCCTTCTATTTTGTATACCTTTCCTTGGGCAGTACAGTCTGCAAATTAAGACTAGGCTAGGTAGAATTATTAAAAAATGCTATCCTAATATCCAACTGAGGGCTATTTTCGGTCCCCAAAACGCATTGGATCATTCTTTCCGTTTAAAGACCGCTTTCCTATTACTATGCGCTCTTCTGTTATTTACAAGTTTCAGTGTCCTGGCTGCCATGCCTCGTACTATGGAAAAACATCTCGCAATTTGATTACTGTGCAGAGAGCACTTTAGCCTGCGTCGCAGACCGAATTCCATCGATCTGCGACGCAGACTAAGAGAGCATAGGGCTCAAATCTTTAAAAAGGTGGGTGTAAAATTCCATAGCATTTTTCTTTGAATTAAATGGCTTGAAAGGAACTTATGGTACTTTGCTGTAAATCTGCCGTGGAAATTTTTAGATATCTTGATTATTTTCAAAATGGCGGCATTTATTATTTTTGAGGTTGTGACGTCATCAAATTTCTAAATCCTAAACCAGAAGAGCGACAGATTTCTGCTTGCGACCATATTGTAGACCTTCATAAACTATGGTTTTCTCAAAGATTCTATCATTTTTCCTCTATTAATTTAGGATTTACGGCGATTTAAATTTTTTCAAAATTTTCCATGAATTCTGTCAAAAAACTTCTAAATGCCGCCATTTTGAAACTAAGCAAGACATCCAAAGATTTCCACGGCAGATTTACAGCAAAGTACCCCAAGCTCCGTTCAAGCCGTTTAATTCAGAGAAAATTGTAAAAGAATTTTACACCCACCTTTTTAAAGATTTGAAAGATTTGAGCCCTATGCTGACTAAGAGCACTTGGGAATTAACAAAGCTGGTCTTAAAATAAAAGGGAGTTCTTCTGCCATCGGGGATCATATTAACCAATCAGGACACGCCGCGTCGTTTAATGATTTCTCTATTTTGGACAGAGGCAAATAATGATTTGATTTACTTTTTCGCGAAAGCCTTTTGATTTTACGTGATCGACCTGAACTCAATTCCCAGCAGTCATCTATCCCTTTGGTTCTTTTTTTATGTGCCTCATTTTATTCACTTGGGACTCAGGCCCCAGGTTCCCCCTCGCGTAGGAAATGTAACTCACACTTTTTTACCCAGAATTACTTGTTTGTCTTAGGGTATAAATTTGCCGTGTACCTTTAATTATTCGCTGAAGATGAACCAAGTTTGGTTCGAAACGTTCAAAACATGTTTATGTCAAATTAACTAATTAATAGTTTAATCGTTTATGTCCACTGGAATGTCTCAACCGTTTACGTCTTCTGGATTTGTCTTTTTTTCGTCGCTTGCCTCATCCTTCGACTACTACTAACTAGTATTCCTATGTTCAAGTGCCGGAACCTCGAATTTTGAAGCGTTTTAGCATCGGTATTTTCGATGAAATAGCTTAGGCCAACAATACCTTAGGTCGTCTCAACTGACAGTTAGATCATGAGTCGTATTTGTAGCGATGTATCAGTCCAGGCAATGAGCGAAACTACGACGATGTATAATTCTATTTATTGATGTTAGCCCTCAACTGTACTGAATAGCCCCCAACATGCTGCTGAAAAAGTACAAAACTAATAATTTTAGATTTCGAATCATGGCCTAAATGTTATGGCAATTCAAAAGTAAATCTCTGCTCACTTACTTGACTGCCTTGGTTCTTTGCTTCTTATTTCCAGTAAAATTAAGTTCATTCGCAATGTCTTCAGCATGGTGGTCATGCAAGAACTGCGATAAGGACATCTTTGGTGTGTATGTGTACATCACACAAGGCAATGGGCAGTCGTACTTGTTGTATTTATCAAACGCGGCTGAAAATAAATGCATCCATTTCCCAAAAGGATAATATCAGCGATTTGAGAATTGTGAACAATGAAATGATAGAATGCCTACATTCCCTTGTGGTACTCTCCTATGCCGAGAGCACTAAAAATGAAAGGAAACCTCTGCATGGGAGAGTACTCCAAGGGAAGTTGCCTCGCAAGCCAGCAAAGTTTCTGAAATGACATTTGCAAGGTTTAAAACTGACACTTTGCATTTTCTTGCTCTAAAGCCTGGTTCACACTTAGGTCGCTGAAGTCGCTGGAGTCGTTGAGGTCGCTGGAACAAACGTCCCAAAAGCTCCAAAAGACTGAATGTGAACGGCGAAAATAAACTCCCTAACGAAACCTGACGACACCAACGACTGAGTTTTTGCCGTTCAAATTCAGTCTTTTGGGTTTTTTGGGTCGTTCGTCCCAATGACCCCAGCGACTCCAGCGACTGCAAAAATCTAATGTGAATCCATTTGAATCAGGCTTAAAGGGTTTTGGTTCTTTGCAACTCAATCATTATAGATAAATATCCCCAATTTAAAAGGTAGAATTTCCTAAGATCCCGAATGTGGTAACTTTTGGAAGCAGGCAACAAACTCGAAAGAACTAAGAGATCAACACACACGAAAAAACAGAGAAGCAATGAGCGAACAACAAATGTAGAATACATACCCCAAGCTGGCCACATACATATATTCGATTCATTCAATGAACATACGCGGTAACCTCCTGTTGAAAAAAGAATTTTTAGCAACTGTCGTTTGGTGATTCAAATGTAAAGCGATAGTTAGCGTTTCTCTCTATACCCTTTCGACAATTACCCTCCCCCATCCCCCATCTTCACATTTTTTTAGTCTCCCAACTGCATCTCTGAGCTCCTGTTCTTGGATAGCACGAAACTCAAATCTCTTATCATGGACATTATTATATAGTCCCCGGACAAAAGGGGCTAGGAGCATCATCAATTTTACTTGCAAGATCTTTACCCACAGAGCAGAAAAGTTTAATATTGTTTTCAGCAATTTCCTTCTTGCCAACAGTTTCCTTGTCTTGGCCGTGGTCCTTGAGACATTCTATAGTTGTTTTTAATCTCTTAGTCAAGAGTTGCGAACCTTTGATTCAGGGGAGATTCAGGGCGAGGGGCAAATCACTCCAAAAATCNTTCAGGGCGAGGGGCAAATCACTCAAAAAATCCCGTACACTTTCGTAAAAAATTCTAAAAAAATCTTCCAAAATGACAAGCATCTTGAAAATCACAAAAATCTTCACAAATCTTAGAAATCCCAAAGAAAATCCTAAAATCTTCGAAAATCTAAAAAATTACTAGAAATCTTCCCTAACAAATGATTCGAAATTCTCAAAAAAATCTTTCGACATTTCTTTGAAATTCTCGAAGATCTTTAAAAATCTTGCAAAATCTCGAAAATATTTAAAAGTCTCAACAATCTCAAAAATCTTTGAAAATCTCAGAAAAATCTCAAAAATCTTTGAAAAATCTGAGAGATTTTTAAAATCCCAAAATCTCGTACGCTATTTTTGGAGTGATTTGCCCCTCGATTCAGGGTAAGAGTTTCTCGATAAATTCATTGTGTACCTGGCATAAACCATTCTTTGCATCCACACTCCTTTATCACGTGATCAGTCAACATCTCCAGCCAACATAAATGCTTCGAGTAACGCTCATTGAAATATTTCAGCTTCTTACTTCCACAGTTTGATTTGTATGGGTAAGGCAAATTTTTAATCTACAATTTAAAGTATATATGTAATCAATTTAAAACACAAAATTAATAATCTGTCAATATTTGATGTCCGCGCCAGTACATATGTGTGAAGCTGAATTCAAACTTGAGGCGATCTTGTGGTGCGATGCGGCGACGGAAGAGTTGAATTAATCCAACTTTGTCGCATTACCGCGCTTCATTGTTACCTGGAATGCGCCAAGAACGACGAGTCAAGTGTGAATTCAGCTTAAAGGCTGGACTTGCCCAAGTCCCTCCCGCGTGCCTAAGACCCTAAAACCCAAGAAGCCTAAGAAACTAAAATCCATAGATAAATAATGACCTCTGCGAAGGAGGGAGGGAGAAAGTGGGAGAGACTTGTATGCTTGTATCATTGCCAGCTGGAAACGAGGTCACAATAGTAAAGCCTACTGAGGTGGGACCACGCCCTTTTTATCCTTGGGAAACGCCCTTTTTAGTGCTAAGAAACGCCCTTATTTGTCCTCAAAATTCAGGATTTGACTACCTCACCCCTCCTTCGACAATTTCTCTACGGATTTGGACGAATTGGAAAACCGACTTTGGAGAGAAGTGGGGGGGACGAGTCCCCCGTGGCGCCGCCACTGATTGTACTTTAAACAAAGAGATGATAAGAGTTTCCAAGAATTCAGACTACCTCGTTAATTATTCATGCGGGGGGCAATAATACAAGTCTCTCCCGCTTTCCTTTTCTTCATCTGTCCTTCGCAGAGGCACCACTTATCTTTTTTCCTTCGTAGAGGTAATTTTTTAGGTTTTAAGTACGCGGGGGAGACTTGGGCAAGTCCACTTAAAGGCAGGTTTCCAGTCAGTCCAATTTCCGAGTGGGCGGAATTTTAAACAAGAAAAGGTTACGTTCTATTCAAATTCTAAGCGACATTTTCTGGTGTAAAAAATGGAATTTCCNAGAAGTGGGGGGGGGGAAGAGTCCCCCCGTGGCGCCGCCACTGATTGTACTTTAAACAAAGAGATGATAAGAGTTTCCAAGAATTCAGACTACCTCATTAATTATTCATGCGGGGGGCAATAATACAAGTCTCTCCCGCTTTCCTTTTCTTCATCTGTCCTTCGCAGAGGTACCACTTATCTTTTTTCCTTCGTAGAGGTAATTTTTTAGGTTTTAAGTACGCGGGAGAGACTTGGGCAAGTCCACTTAAAGGCAGGTTTCCAGTCAGTCCAATTTCCGAGTGGGCGGAATTTTAAACAATAAAAGGTTACGTCCTATTCAAATTCTAAGCGACATTTTCTGGTGTAAAAAATGGAATTTCCGGCCACTCGGAAAATTCCACTGATTGGAAACTAGCCTTAAAGGGAATCTAAGCATATAAAAGTGGCTCAAGCCATTTGCGGTCAAATTCTAGCCAATCAGATATATCAGTATTTTCTGTTGACGTAGATCAGTTATCCAAATATGGTTCGGCACGTGTCACAGCCTCTTGTCTTTGCATGGCTATTTTTATCAAAGGCTTAGATATCCTTAGATTCCCTTTAAGAGATGCTGGTAAACAATTGATTCCCAGACAACTGACCCAGCCGTCCTAAAATTCTTATGCAACTTTGATCAAGTGCAACGACAAAGACTTTGTTCAAGTAGGTCTAAAATAAGATTCATTCGAACCTTCAATAGCTGACTTAAATTTTGAAACATCTTGTTCGGATATCGATCATTTCAATGTGAAAATTTAAAGCTCATCAGATTTGCTATCCAGGTAAACCAGAATCTCTGGCAATAATGTTCATAAACAAGCCTAAAAAATCTTCAGTATGCTCCATCACTTTTCTGAAAACATTTCTTGTGTCTGTAAAAAGACTTTTCTTCAATAGTTTTCAGCAGTAATCTTTTAAAGGTCTGTAGCTTTGCATGCTTTGCACGTGTCATCTCTTTGTAGTCGCAATTTTCATGGGCAATGAAAATGGCGACAACAAAGGCCAACAAAGAGATGGCAAGTGCAAAGCATGCTGGTTGAAATAGACCCTTTAAAACAGCTGTGAAGACGAGTACGTTAAAATAACACACTGAAAGCTTTTTCATTACCCTCTGTCAAACAATGAAACGTTTGGTAAAACAAAAAGATAAGATATCCAGCAAATTTATACTCAGCTATGTTTTGAAATGATGCAAAAAGAAACAACTTGGACTGAAAAAATAGATTGGTATTGCTTTCAAGATGCCCGGGCGAAACAATGGTGCAGTAGTTATCTGAGACCCCGTTTACGCTGCACCGGTAAACTTTGGATCCGCAACAAAAGTGTAACGGATCAGCGTCCCGTTTACACTGTTCCTGCTAATCCGTAACAGTTTTGTTCCTTCTATCTACAGAATAATTTTGTTCTGGAGCAATGTGAACGCTCTTGAACCGTAACAACTTTGTAGCGGGTCAAAACCGTCCCGGTACAGTGCAAACGTGGTCTGAAGTGTCCAGATAAGACAACGCACTCTTTTTGTACGCATGTCACTGATTTTGTTTTTGACAAAAAGACGACCCTGCTATTTGTAAATTGCATATTCTATTCATCTCAAAAAGGTTACATCTTCTCACCTTTCTTTTCTTGACTTGGACATATGTACTAAACCCAGGCGATAACATTACACCTTGCATCTTCACTGGAGTTTCATCTTGGCCATGTAAAATCAGTTGAATCCCTGAATAATCGCTTTGCACGTAATATTCATACTCCTCAATATTGATTGTCAACTCAAGGGCGTGGTTAGGCCCTGTTTTGTTGAAGAACAAAATTGGCTGTCCGAAGCTTCCATGGTTGAAAGTGAAGCAACGATCGCCTTGGTCTTTATTGAAGTCAATGAAATCGTCAGCTGAGCAGTCTTGATCTAAAATGCTGCATTTGTAAAGCATATCTTTAAGTTTATGATTAGCACGTCGAATTGTATTACGGTACTCGTCCCCACTGAGCGAAACATTCTGTTCGCCATGCTTCAGTATTTTGTCTAGTTTCGTTCCGTTCATAACTGAATTTCGGATGTCATTTAAATTGCAGAGTGAAACGGCTGGAAACTGAATGCTGTCTTGGTACTGAACTGTTTTCATGGTGCTAAACGGGAAGCTGAAATAATGCATCGTACTTTCGTAAACTTTCTGTACGAATAGTCCCACTGCTGACAAGAGCAAGACAGTCCATATTGCGCGTCGCAGATAGCTTTTCTTGTCGAAACAGTGTCGTAAACCATGTAACGTTGACTTTGCTATAAACCTTTTCTTGTATTCGGCAATTTGTCGCTTCCGTCGAATTTTGCCCAATCCTTTCCTCTGGTTATCCATATCTGAATTAAAATGAAATATGAGCTTTATATCTTGACTCCAGCATAACGAGAATGGAACTACTGTACCATTTGCTTGCTATTTGCTATCTGAGCAGCGAGGATTACAAGACCAAGCCAAAAAATCTCACTTTCACATAGCAATGGTTTAACAACGACATTTTCCCTCAGTTTCTTTTAAAAATTAAATTGAATTAAAAATTAAAGACAGTTGGTCGTATAATTGGCTTGATGTAGAACAACTAATTAAATTCGATCGATTAGCCATGACCTACAAGATTATGAACAGGATGTGCCCGGAAAGCCTTCAGGATAAATTCCACCAGATATCCCTGCATTCAAGCAACAGTACAAGAAACTGCAGGGACCTCCAAACATAGGCGTAGGAGCCAGGGGGGCTGGGGGGGCTGCAGCTCCCCCAACGTTGAAAAAATTTACCAAAATCAGTCTTTTTCGGACAAAAATCCACCCTAAGTCGGGCAAAAAAATTGGTAAACAATGGAAATTTTATCGGGCAGCCCCCCCCCAGATTTTATCTTCCCCTACGCTTATGCCTCCAAATTACAAGATATAGCCTTGAATATGTTAAAAAAGTCTTTCACTATTCAGCTCTTACTGCATGGAATAGCATCCCTATCACTATTAGGGAACTTCCAACGATACAGCAGGTCAAAAGAAATTAAAAACCCTTCTCAAGAGCTGAATTAAAATTCAAACACGTTCCCCTGGGAGAGCAGCAAATAGGCCCTAACAGTTCTGAAGTAATTTTTCCGTTTGTATACCGGGTGTCCCAGAAAAAAAGCTAAAGATTTGAAAAACTATAATGCAAAGTGTTTCACATTCATTATCAAACAATTATTTTTATTTAAATCTGCAGTGATTAGAATAAATTTTGATATATTTTCCAGTATTTTTGGTAACTTGGTTGTAGAGTTAAAAATCAGCAAACTTCAAATTTGCTGTTGTGTTAGGGCGAAACCAGAGCTTCCAGCATTTGAGCAAAAGATAATGGAAAATTTATGAAGCATGACAATCCCTGAAATCTCACAGCATTGCTGACTAACATGCAAATAAACCATTTTATTTTGCATTGACTTGCACAAAAATTTATATGCTTCTTAAGTGCTCATGAGGGTTCTTTACTTTTCCTGAAATGACTAGCCCATTATTAAAGTTACTAGGTCCGCTCGGCGCGGCTACGCCGCGCCTCCGCGTCCCTTTTAGCTTCGCTGTTGTTCGCTAAGAGGATCAGTATTTGAGTAGTCTTCGTTGCGACATATGTACAGGGTTCTGTTCACTTTTAGTTACTAATTATTTTGTAGTTGTTTGTGTGTGTAATGGCTGTTTAGTGGTACGATTTGCGTTAATAATGCAGAAATAGATTAGTAAAGCAGTCATTACAATAAATATCATTCTTTATTATCGCCGAGCAACTTGGTTTTTGATGCAGGATCAAATTAAGCCCGAGCCCCGCGTCAAGGGGTTGCTCCTTGCTCGGGTTCCGGTTTTTTTATCCAGACCGCAACCTCCGAAGAACACTGATGGTTTCAAGGTTGCAACGCTATTTTTGTAAATGTTAGATTGTGTTATTTGTTGAGGTTAGATTTCAGTTTCTAGTATGAAACATCGCTAAGTGAATTGTGATTTTAAATAATAATTGTTTATCTTTGTGCCAAATTAGGTGGTCATATCTCTGAAACATACAGGGGGCGGAATCAGCCAAAGGGGCTCTCATAGGGACTCCCTGAATGAAAATCTTACATTACAGGGGTGACACCAATACACTTTACTTGGTTTCACCCCTGTAATATAGGATTTTCATACTGGGAGCCCCCGTGACAACCCTTTTGCAGCATTATATTCTCCCAAAGAGCACTGCTGTGAAGGAGAATATATCACGTGGCATGGTGTGGTCACATGACTGCTCCTAACAGGTGGTAGCAATCGCAGGCATGGGGGGGGGTGTTTTTCCATAGTAAAGGTACCTGGGGATGTGCCGCGCTCAAGGGTATACTTTTTCGGACTTCTAGTCTAGCCAAGGGTATGCTTTTTGGCAATTTTAGTCTAAGCAAGTGTAGGCAAGGGTAGAATTTTTGGCAATTTTCGTCCAGGAAAGGCCAAATTTTCTTAATTTGTGTCTAGAAACCCCAAATTTTGGCGATTTTGGCCTAGAGAAGGCAAAATTTTGGTGATTTATGCCTAGAAAACGGCAAATTATAGCTCCTTCGGAAAGGGAGATTCAACCCTCGTTGTGCTGCTACATGCAGGCAAGTAACGGAAGAAAAAACAGACAATTCACTGTGCAAATGTACATTATTACTCATCTAATTAGTTTACATAATCTTTCTCAATGAAAATGTATTCATTTACTTCTCACTCTCTCTCAGTTTCTCCTCCATTGTTCCCATTCCGCCCGCTCCAAATCCTCTCTTGTCTCCTCCATGATTGCTCTCTCCTTGTCTTCCCAATCCTTCCTACACACTTCACGCTCCCTCCTTTCTAGCTCCTTCATTCTCCATGCAATTTCTCGCTCTTTTTCCTTCATTACCCTCTCCCTCCTCCCCCATTCTTCTGCAAATTCCCTCCTTACTACTTTTTTGATGTCCCGTTCCCTCTCTTTCCATCTCCTCGCCTCAGCCTCTCTTTCACGCCGTCTTTTCTCTCGCTCCTCTTTATGTTTTAGAAGCGTACTACTACTAAAGGGCTCCAATCTACTTTTCTTGATGTGAAAGCGTCCTTCCTCTTTTTCAGGCACATCAATATCGCTTGCATGTCTGCTTCTTTTTCTCGGCTCAGTCGATACAGCAGCAGCATCTTCCTTTTTGTTGGCTTTCCTTGCAACAGCATCTGAAACGAATTAGATAAATTAGGCACAAACTATACTCTAAATAGGGAGTAAACTTGCATTCACATAAAAAAGAAAGAAATACAAAAATTAAATTTGCTTTCTGAAAATTCCATCAAGGCAATGCAAACAATTGAAATCAAGGCAATGCAAACAATTGAAACCACTTACCTTCCTTATTGCACTCGACTTTGCCAAGGTCTTTTCGCTTCCCTTCATCTACAAGTTCCAGTTTCTCCGTCTCCTTCTTGCTAGCCATTTCCTCTTCAATTCCCAAAATGTCTATTCTGCTCAGTATATTTCCCATCTTCTGATTCTAATAGCTTTGGAGAGCGTCGAGCAAAATTTTCACTTTCTCAAACCAAAATGTGTGATGTTCACTTTGTCAAACCACATACAATGCACCTATACTTATTCGATTAAGAAGAACATTGGCATCCCACAGTTTCCCTTCCCCAAATACTTTCGGAAGCATTCCTTTGCTATTATCTCAAATATAACATTTCCCTTGTCGATGCTTGTACCAAATATAAAATTAACATGTTTCTTTTCCTCATTCATCATCGCTGACAACTTTTTAAAAACTTCTCGCTGTTTGACTTTAGGAAACCTTCGTTTGCAACTATTATCTCAAATACTATTATCTCCAATATTAGTAATATAGATAACATTTCCCTTCTCGATGCTTGTATCAAATATACAATTAACATGTTTCTTTTCGTCATTCATCATCGCTAAGAACTTTGTAAAAACTTCTCGAGCTCTGGTTGTCTTTTTAATATTCAGGCAAATCACTTGCTTTTCATCAGTAAACGATTACGTGCCTTTTCTGGAAACAAAGCATTGTGCCCTTATTCCTCCCGGTGGCTTCCCATCGAAATACTGCTGTTCACGTTACTAATAACAACTCACTGTTCTAAATCAACAACATTATTACTGTATCCCATATTTATAGTGCCTTATTCTGGTTCCCTGGTTCTTGTTGTCGCCACAAAACTTGGCAAGGTGCCAAGTCACATGATGGGAACCTGGTATGGTGCCAAGTCATGTGACATATATTGGCAACTTGCCAAAGAAGGCACGTGACATGGGGGTTAGGCACGTGACTGCCCCCAAGACAACCTTTAGTTGGACGCTTGACTTCATTTTCATGCAGGGAGCCCCCGTGAGAACCCCTTTGCAGCATCATATTCTCCGAAAGAGCACCGCTGTGGAGGAAAATATCTCACGTGACGCAAATGTATTCCTTACTATCTATTTTATTTTGATCTCCCGTTCCCTCTCTTCCCATCTCCTCACTTCAGCCTTTCTTTCACACCGTTTTTTCTCTCCCTCATTACGTTTTACAAGCCTAGCCAGTTACGGTCAAATTGTAGCCAATCAGAGGCTTCATGCTGCGAAAGCACTATAAGAGTTGAATCTACCACTGCGAAGGAGCTTTGCTAATAATTAGTAGTGAAATGAGGCGCATATCATGAGGGGGTGAATTTTTGGTAACTTGGCAAGGTGCCAAATGAGGGGACAAAACTTGGCAAGGTGCCAAGTCACATGGTGGTAACTTGGCATGGTGCCAAGTCAGGTGACATATTTTGGCAACGTGCCAGTTAAGTCACGTGACATGGGGGTTGGGCACGTGGCCGCCCCCAACATACCCTTTACTTCGACCCTTTACTTGATGTCACCCCTGTAATGTAGGATTTTCATACAGGGAGCCCCCGTGAGAACCCCTTTGCAGCATCATCTTCTCCGAAAGTGCACCGCTGTGGAGGAGAATATCACACGTGACATGGGTGTAGTCACGTGACTGCCCCCAATAGGTGGTTGCAATCGTAGGTTAGGATCATACACCCCCTCCCTCCCCCCACCCTACTACCTCACCCATACGCTGCGATTGAACCATTGAGAGTTCTGTGAAGGAGGACACCATTGGCGCAAGCCTGCCCCTGCGAAGGTGAATGTGGATGTGACGTTTTGGTTGTTTACCATCTAGCATTGACAATCCTCGTGGATTGTTCGTTGATAACCCTTGATAGCACCATCAAGTATCGTTAAGTGCCTTTAGTTGCCCTTAGTTACCTTTATGGATGGGAACTGTCACTCAAAAACAATCAACTGGCGAAATAGGCTGCCAAGAAAGTTCCCCCGCTCACACCCCAGCAGCAGGAGGTGACCCCAAGATATCGAATGGCCGTTGCACGCCTCCATTTTGCCGTCGATTTTTCGAGACGAAGAGTGAGCTTCGGGGGAGACGGGAAGGTGAAGGAATGAAAGGGGCAGACACACAAATTCAGCCTTTGATGTCGCCGCTCATGCGTTAGTAATATAGATACTTTCAATTGTAAATGAGCATGAAGAACTCCCTTGAGACTTGATAACTCAAGAACCAGCAGAGGATCTCTGTGTTGCAGTTTCTTAATTATTATTGCGTGCTTATCAGTGATGCTGTGAAATTGCAGATTTTTTTTTCTGCTTCTGATTTTCCATTATCTTTTGCTCAAATTCTGGAAGCTCTGGTTTTGCCCTAACAGCAAATTTGAAGTTTGCTGATTTTTAACGCTACAACCACATTACCAAAAATACTGAAAAATAGATCAAACTTTAATCTAATCATTGCAGATTTAAATAAAAATAATTATTTGATAATGAATTTGAAACAGTTTGCATTAGAATTTTGCAAATCTGTTGCGTTTTTTGTGGGATTCCCGCTAAATATCATATTGTATTATATATTGTAAATTTAACTTGTATAATTTTAAGCTGAAGGGATTTTGTGTTATAAATAATTTAATATGAAAATATAATATGAAATATATCTTCTCTTTCGGATTTTTTATTTTTATTTTTATATTCAATTAAAAGATTTACAATAACGAATTAACTACAGGGACGATACCACAGGGAGCAAAATACAATGACTACCCCATGGCAACCACACAAAACATGCAATTGAAAATACAACTAAACAATACAACTACGAAAAACTACACATAAACGATTAACTACTGATAAATACTGGAGCCTGTTTTACACTGGATATCAGGCCAGCATATGCAATAATGCTGAGCAACAGAAACCCCGACCGAGAGAACAACAACAACAACAACAACCGCCGCCGCCACTGCTCCCCCCGCAGAGTCCCTATCGATCAAGACACTGTGCCTATGCTGTGCGTATGGTTCCCAAATGTTATGGGTTTAATTTAGTTGAAATTATGGATTTATCTGATGATTTGCTGTAACCACCCCCGTCCCGCCTCGTTTTCAATTTTCGCTCCTTCGCATTTCCTCCATACATTACCACTGACGAAGAATTACTGACGAAGAAATTACTACTGACGAAGAATTACTGACGAGGAAAAGAATTAGACTTGGAGCAAGTCTACTGTAACCACTACCGGGTGAGTCAGAAAAATGGGTAGACGTTTGAAAGCCTGCAGCTCTCAAACCATTTTTCAGATTTCTACAAACTGATAATACCTGTGTAGCTGACATATCAACTTAGATAAGAAAATTTAGTTTGTCAATATCGGTCCTATCGTTCTCAAATTACGCAGCAATGGCTATATTTACGACCAGGGTCTGGACTGGACTAGACTAGCTAGGACAGTTACCTTTTAATTCAAATACGAAAATTCTTGAGGCAACATTAAATTTTATTCAGGCCTCAGAACGGTTCCAATAAGTTGTTTGCTAAAAACCAGTATGGGCGCCAATCTTTCGGGAGGGATTGCGCGGGGTGGTTGGTGCGTCTTTCGCTTTGGTTTGGTGGCTTGGGGGGTTTTCCTTCGTGTCGTTTGATCGGGCGGGGGATGCGTTGGCCATTCGTGCGGTCATTTATGGGGATTTGGCGACTATGTTGTAAAGACCTCTCTCTCGTATAAAATTTTCCTCCTTTATATTTAATTATTTTGTAATATTTTTGTCTCTATGTTAAGTGTAATGGCCGCAGAGTTGTTGTGTATTTCCATGCTCCCTGTTGGTATCGTTTTGTAATTAATTGTTTGTTATTGTAAATCTTATGAGAATATAAAAAAAAAACTAGCTAGACTACCTCCCTCAAGTAGCTCAAGTTACCTTCCCGATTGTTGTCGTTTGTGGTCGGTAAAGGCGAGCAGACAGGGATCGTGTAGTAAGTCTACGACTGGAACAGCCGGGAGTTTAAAGTAAATCAACGCAGTAAGCCTACTTAAAAGTAGCTTAGCTAGGGGGACTGGGTCAATCTAAATATAACCTACTGTATTTGATGTTCTCGATAGATTAAAACAATAGGAACATACTTTTGTGCTCTGTTTAGACTAGATCGCTACCGGGTGAGTCAGAAAAAACAATCCCAGTTTGAAAGGCCACTGCTCCCTGGATATCGAGGCAATAATATTGGTAAATATATTGTTTAATAGTGGACATGTTCAAATAAATTCTATATTTTACCTGACTGAAATAGGCCTCTCCGTTCTGAAATTATGAGAGATTTTCTCAAGAAAGCACCTCCAAGAAACCTTCAAAAACAGCATAAAAATCACGACCAAATTCCGTCATATTTCTGCCTTAATAGCAATGACTTGTACATGCTTTAGCACGTTTCTTCCCTTTGGGAGGATGAAAGTGGCATCCCTGGGAATATAACAACATTATTCTCGGAGATTTTATCCTCCCAAGAAGATAACAAGTGCTAAAGCATGTGCAAGTCATTGCTGTAAGGCAGAAATATTTAAAAACTTTGCTCGTGATTTTAGGTCTGTTTTGAAGGTTTCTTGACGAGGCTTTCTCCAGAAAATCCCTTATAATTTCAGAACGGAGTGGCCGATTTCAGTCAAGTAAATTAAAAATTATATTTGAACATCTCAACCATAAAATAATGTATTTGTCAATATTATCGTTTTGATATCCAGGGAGCAGTGGCCTTTCAAACGGGGATTGTTTTTTCTGACTCACCCGGTTTATCTCTGTTCATTTACTTTAAATCATACTAAAAAGTGCCGAATCTTATCGTATCTTACTGAATCTTACTGAATCATACTGAACCATACTGAATCATACTGAATCATGTGGGAACTTGCTGAATCTTACCTGCAAGATATCTGGTAATGCTCCTCAAATAACCGCTGTCTGCCAATTCTTCAAAATCGAAAATCCATTCCAATCCCTCAATAGTTCCTTCTCGTTCAACTTCTTCGTAGATCTCATCATACAGTGACTCATCTGTACTGGAAGAGAGCCGGTCATAATCATCATCATCCATTTGCATCACCCCGTCGTGTATGCATTGCAACGAGGCTAATGCCTGAAGCTACCAATAGACCAACCTTGACTAGAGAGAAATAATAATTAGATGTTAATGAAGTACGGCAGAGCAAAGTTGTGCGCAAGTAGTATTGCATCACCAAGTTGTGTATGCATTGCAGCGAGGCTGATACCTGAAGCTACCAATAAAACAACCTTGACTAGAGAGAAATAATAATTAGATGATAAAGACCCATTGCGAACCATGATCCTTTGCGCGCCAAATGAAAAGCAAAACAAACAGAACCTTGGTCAGAAACGAGTTTCATATCATACGAAAGTCGACTTTAGGGCCGCAAAGGATCATGGTTAGCTATGGGTCTTTAATATTGATGTACGGCAGACGGCAGAGCATAGTTGTGTGGAAGTGGCTACATCACCAAGTAGTGTATGCATTGCAGCGAGGCTGATGCCTGAAGCTCTACTACCAATAGATCAACCTTGACTAGGGAAAATACATAATTCACAGTTAATATTTTTATCAAAGTGCTGTCAGAGCAAGTTGCATGCAAGTACCTGGTACACCGACAGCTCTTTGACAATCCTTTGGACGAAACAATCATTTCCCTACCCACAGAAAGCTATCGCATCATAAACAGACATGTGGCTAAATTCTTTATTAAATCATTTTGTTACAATCAAAATTGTTCGATAGTCAACAGAATAAATCGCGAAATTCTTTCGAACACTTTACTCTCAGTGAGCTGGCACACCAAGGGTAGTTGCAAAACTTACTTGTGTGTGAACTGCAGCGATTCTGCTCGCTGCTGCCATTATATCAACCTTGACTAATGGTAAAGCTATATACTGTATATGTGAGTAATGAGATGCCGCAGCTAGAGAGACATTACTGATAATGCGACCCTGATTACAATTTTAATTCAATTCTTAAAAAAATACTTCGTATACTAGTTTATGGATTTATAAAGTAAACAACAATCTATTTTCTTGAAAATATATCACTGATATATAACACTCTCAGACAAGTCGACCATCTTCTGATAAAATCTTACAAGCCATCAATTCCAACGCTTTTGAAGCAAACGCCTATTTCAACAGCATAAATCCTTTAATTATGAGTGTATAATTTTGACAAAATAATGCTTCATATTTACCCTCTATTTTTCTTGAAAATAAACGATCAATTTTTCTTTCTGATGCTCTCACAATGGTCGACCATCTCTTCTGATAAATCTCACTAGCCATCAATTTAAACGCTTTTGAAGCAAACGCCTATTTCAACAGCATAAATCCTTTAATTATGAGTGTATAATTTTGACAAAATAATGCTTCATATTTACCCTCTATTTTTCTTGAAAATAAACGATCAATTTTTCTTTCTGATGCTCTCACAATGGTCGACCATCTCTTCTGACAAATCTCACTAGCCATCAATTTAAACGCTTTTGAAGCAAATGCCTATTTTAACAGCACAAATCTACGTATAATTTTGACAAAAAAAGCTTCATATTTTACCTGCTATTTTTCTTGAAAACAAATGATCAATTTTTACAGCTCTCACACCAGTCGACCATCATCTGATAACATCTCAGTAGTCATCAATTTCAACGCTTCTGAAGCAAATGCTTATTCCAACTGCATAAATCCTGAGTGTATAATTTTACGCACGAGGCAGATGTTTTACGGTGAAAATCTCAGTGAACTGGCTTCCTGTAAACGCAATTTTGCGATTTAGCTGGACGCTAATGAGTAATAATCACCTTAAACGGGATTCAGCTTCGCTTCGCAATGCACAAGTGAGCAAACAACATTAGCCTGTTTGTATCCTATAGCGAATTTTCATGAAAAGCAGGAATCTGTGAGTTTAAATATTTATGAGTCCTTTTGTCTCAGTTTGTTTATTTATCGGATCGAGTTTTCGGTACTTTTACGAAATTTAAGCAAGTACTTGCTTATCTGTCTTTGAATTTTGCAACGATAAATAACCAAAATGGATGTTTGGATGAATTTTCTAGAGAAAACGAGAAATCTTTTGTAAAGCATAACCTAAGTAAGCGTCTCAGCTGCTCATCAAAGTCTATGCCTTGTCATGTGGCGCGGAGAAATTCCAAAAATTTTACAGCGAAGAGATATCGCAAAGCACTTCTATACTTGATGTTGTTAAAACGAAGTTTCTGAGTATCAGAAAAACTGAAACATACCAGACAATATAGGTTTCAGTAACTCCCTTTTCCACTAAAGGGAGCCTCGTTCTTCAATTAAGAGCTTCCCTACTTGGGAATGTCCTAAGGGGTTCCACAAGGATCTATACTCGGCCCTCATTCATTCAATATGTGTATTCGACTTCTTTTGTTCCACTTAACGACTTCTTTTACGCGATAACGCACTCTCACACCTGCAAAATCGTTGGTGTTGAGGTTGATTTTATCTTTGCATGTTGTGAAAATGTAAACAAAGTAGGAAAATGCGCTATTGCTTTGTAGGTCAAAGCCAGCTTGGCTAGGCTAGCTTTTTCATATGATTGCATGAACCTTTAGGCCCTCCTGCTTACCTTACACGATTGAAGCGTAAGAGAGGAATCCATCCTTCACAAACAATCTTTCTTACAACCAAGCAAGGATACAAAACGAGGCATTAAAAACAAAACAATCAGCGGCTAAAAAGGAAACTTTCATCCCATTATGTAACATTATATTCAACTGAAATCAATTTGATCAAAATTTGTATATGTTCGTATGCTTGGCCTCTATGCGTATACAAATCATTCTGAGCTCAAGAAAATTTGCCTAAAAATAAAAATATATAAATTTACAAATAAGATGCGAATTTTTCATTTTATATTATTCTATATCATTTAACCACAGTGGCCCCGTCAGTCTCGTGGAGACTGCTTTACAGGGGGCCGTGCAAAAAGACTACAAAGTAAAAACCTAATCTACAAATGTTGCTAACTTAAGTTAAATAGCAATAAAAAAACTAAAAATGTCCATAACAAAATACTAAATGTTTATGCCCCAATTACAAATGATTATAAAATTACCTCAGAAATCATCTAGTTTTCGGTTTTGCCACACTTTGGAAAAATATTGAGAGCAGCAAACCACATACGGTTTGATTTAAACGACTAGGCTGTTATCGCGACAAGATGCATATATGTTTTCGCAACTGCCATTTCGATTTATAAACAACTGCAAATATTCTGAGCCACTCCCTTCGAGGTTAACTCCTTGAAAATACCAGTAGTTCCACGTTCAATGAACAGTTATGAATCTATTCACAAAGTGTTGCAAAATCTGGTCTTGTTTAGCTATCAATACGTTTAATTTAAAGTCAGCTATATTCTTAGATTGTTTTGTTTCTCGATATGAATCTGTTCATACCTTCTATGCGACGTCATCTACAAACATTTATTTGATCAGCTTTGCTCATGTTCAAGGTCCTCGATCACTTCGTAATATTGTCTATCTCTCTCCACACTATGAAGAATACCATATCCAAAATATATGGCGAAACCTAAGAAGAAAGAAAGAATGAATGAATGCATTTAAAAGATGTAAGTTGGTATTAGCATCGCTCTTCTAAAGAGTACGAGCTATCAGTAGTCATCTTACCGACTGTAAATAAGGAGTTTATTATCATTACTATTATTTGTTTACCAATGGCACAATCGGGCATTGGGTTATGTTAATCAAAAGAAAGATACATGAGGCAAAATATAGAAAACAAAAAGTGAATATTAGAAATTTTAGCACAATAAAACCGTAGCTCCTCCAGAAAACGCCTAGTCTCAAAACAATTAATGGGGACCAACTCATTAGACGACCTCTTCTAAATAAATGCAAGAACTTTACAGTTGCTTGCTACTGAAATTTTTAAAACTCAAAGGAATCTTAATCCAAATTTCATGAACCAAATCTTCGTCGAGAAAGATACGCCAGAAACCCTTCGTAGTGGCAGAAATATTTTGGCACCATGACCAAAAACCACAGGGTATGGTATTGAACATGCACGTTTTCTTAGATCCAGGATATGGCATGCAATGCCATCGTCCATAAGAGTCCCAGACATTGAATAATTTCAAAGGAAAAATTAAAAACTACAATTTTTATTGCAACTGTAGATTATGTAAGCTGTATATTGATAATTTAGGGATTTTATAGTCGTAGATATATATTTAATTGCATACTTTCATTGCAAGCTAGATTTTATTTTATTAGTAACATGTCTTTAAGTTTTGGTTGGTATTAATTAGCTACAACTGGGCAAATATTGGGAGGGGGGCGAAGCTATTGTTTTGGATAAAATGCATTGTTCGCTCCGATTGTTTTCAAACAAAAGATCATTTTTTTTCCAACATTGGGGGCGACTGCACCCCCTCGCCCCGCCCTTAGTGTCCGCCACTGCCCATGCAGCTTTGTTTCTTTAAATTTGCAGCTTGACCAACCGTTTGTCTACAATCACTAATTGCATTGTGAACGGAAAGGAGCTGAGAAAAATCTGTCCTTGCTTACTGAATAACTTTGAAGATTCGACTTACCGACAACCATCCAAACAGCAAATCGAATCCATGTCAGTTTATTGAGTGAAACCATCAAATAAATGTTACAGAATATTGACAAGAATGGCAGCCAAGGAAGGAAAGGAGCTTTGAAATAAAGTTGTTGTTGGTTCTGTGGTTGCAACCAAACAATAATCATTGCAGCGACAACTCCTAATATCAGAACGCAAAGTAAAGTCAACATCAGGGGATCTTTGTCTTGTAGTTTCTTCTCCCATAATGTTACCACAACACTGATGCCAATTATTGCGAAGATGCCAGTTATAAGACAGCACATTACTGTGAAGTAGGTTTTGTTTGTTGGTAGAGAAGAATCTGGATCTTCAGTAGAATCAATAAATGGTGGAGTCTTGCATGCGAAATCTGCAAAATGAGGAGAATGTTTGGTGAGCACTCGAACACATTTACGGACATGGCTTCATGGGGCCAAAGGGTGCACCACAGTGGCTAGGGTTTCAGAGCTACTCGAAAATCCCTCCCTTTGAATTTAAAGAGTAGAATAGTATTTACACGATCAAGAATCCAGCGAAAATCGTCAACAGTTGAACCTCGCTAACCTCAACTCGGTTTTCTCGAGCTACTCGCTATCTTGAACAATTAAGTAATTCCCTCAATATGCTTAAGTACAGGTAAAGAGGTGGGAAAGTGGCAGCACTCTTAATGGTTCGTGCCTGTCTAGAAGGCTGAAAAATATACTGGTTCTCCATAGAAATGCTACTTAAAATAAACAAAACGCTGAGGAGGACTTGTATATTGTAATGGTTTATCGAAGAAAAGGGTCTGAGAGGAATTACCAACAAAAATATGAAAGAAAGACCCAGATCCATCCGCATGTTGGGACACACAAACCACTTTGGATTTCGGTAATACATTAACATCCAACATTTTCAGGTGAATTAGAGAGGGGGGAAGAAAATTCATCAAGAATTTGAAAATTTCTTCCACCCCCTCCCCTGTAAGAATTAATGACCCGGCCCTAACCAAATATCAGCACTAAATGCTTCAAATAGAAATATTGCAAAAAAAATTAGCCAACAAAAAATTTCGGACACTTTTGAAGGTAAACTGGAACAAAAAGTTTTCGGACAAAATTTTGTCCAAAACATTTATTTTACTTTCTGAAACTTTTGAATTTCAATGTAATATGCATTTTGTGCATCATGATGAAACGTTGTATAAGTTCTTTTCACGTGGTTCAAGGAAAGAAAAATACTTTGAAGTTACCTGCATCCCCTCCTTCTGCTCTTTCAGAAGAATTACGTATAAATGGACTGTGGCTAGCACTTCTGAGACCTTGGCCTATAGGTGAAACAGATCTTGACAGAGCTCCTTTTGACAAGCCAATATCCATAGGATGGTACCTTAACATTAATACTGACACAACGACAAAAGTATAAGCCAAAAGTGTTCCAATTGATACCATTTCAATCAGATCATGAAGTTTTATCACCAGTGACATTGTAGCTGCAATGAAAGAAACAAAGAGGGAATTAAAAACTCATCGAGTGGTAATATGGCTTGAATAGATTCAAATTGAAATGATTTGCACTGGATGGTAAAGATTACCATTTAAGTTTGGGCCTCCCAAAAAATTGATTTGAAGGGTAACCAACTAAAATGGCTCTAGCAGCAATAGTCAGCGTATCAAAGATTCCGGTTGGTAATCTCTGGCTACCACATTTAGAAATGAAGCAGACCAAAGAAATGAACATGGAGTCTGGGCGATGGAGCCCATAGGAACATTCTCTGGATCACGCCCATTTTTCCAACAGGGAACGCCCTTATTTGCCTCAAAACTCAAATCTAACTGCCTAACCCCACTATCAGCCCTTTTTCCACAGATTTGGACAATTTGGAGCCCAACCTTGGAGGGTAAAGGGTTAGGGAGAGTAAAGGGTTTAACCTTGGAGAGTCCCCCTGAGTCCCCAAACTGGTTTTCGCTAAATTTCAGTGTGTTTCTAGCAAAGTTTAAAAAAAATATTTCAAAGATGTATCATCATATAAGGGTACACTCCTATAAGTGCCCTGGCAAATTCTACCCCAGTGATTTCCCTGGTGAAAAAATTAAGCAAAATCTGTCCCAGAACAAAATGCCTCACCTGTGCAAATTGTGCAAACCCAGGGAAGAAATTTGGAAAAAGTTCCATGCAGATATATTTCCCCACCAAAATATCCTTGATACAAAATTGCAGCTGCCCTATGAAAACGGACATTTCTTTTTTAAACATTTTTATATTCTCACCGGGCAGGCACTTACATAGGGGGG
The DNA here is from genome assembly GCA_004194415.1 of Aurelia aurita. NCBI lineage: Eukaryota > Metazoa > Cnidaria > Scyphozoa > Semaeostomeae > Ulmaridae > Aurelia > Aurelia aurita. The sequence goes on from REGM01000045.1 coordinate 874,371, forward strand.
GGGGGGGGTGGAAGAGTGGATTTTTTTAGTCAATAATATACATGTGACAACAGATCAAAAGGAAAAATCTTACCTGTGAGTACACCAGTGACAATTGTTGCAATAACAGGAGTATCCGTTTTAGAATTGATCTGTGCAAGGACTTTGAAAACCAATCCATCTTTAGCCATTGAATACAACAGTCTTGGAATAGGCATCAGAGAGACAATAGTTGTGCCGGTCAACCCAATTATTGCACCAGTGCTGACGATATACTTCGCAGCATGATTACCATTCTTTTCAAATGCCTTTGACAATGCTGCATCACCAAATAGATCTTTGTAGTTAACCATAAGAGTCACAACTCCAGCCACTCCAACATATGCCAGGAAACAAATTACTAGAAAAACAAAAATAAAATCTATTTGGATCCATTTCTTTGTCATATTCCAGATTGGAATGTTTGGCATGCGCGGGGGATTAATCCTCCGCGCATTTTTTAATCTCACCTTGCTTCTAACCGTGCAGATGAAAACATCCCCCGCAAATCCCCCGCGCACTTGGCAAACTTTCCAATCTGGATCATATTGATGACAATTTTTCTTAACAGAGGCTATCAAAATGAAGTTTAATTAATTCTACAATAGATATAATCTTTTGGGAGCAAGCCTGAAGGTGAATTTTCTAAATTTGTTTTCTGAAGGTTGTTTTTCCAAGACCTTATCATATGTTTACTACAATATGTTTACTATATGTTGCCTCCCTACTATGTCTTCTAGACTAATCATCTATTTAATTCACAATTTGTTGTGAATTGCCTTAAAATGAGGTCACTGCATTGAACTAAACGCCCCTACAGATCCTAGCACAAACTCTAAACAGCAAGGATGGACAACTCACTTATAGTTCCTAGAATTGCCAATGGTATTGATCTGCTTGGTCTGGCAGCTTCTTCCCCAATTGTTGCCACTGCATCAAAACCAATGAATGCGAAAAAACAAGACGATGCACCACTGACAATCCCATGCACCCCAAAGGGGGCAAAATTGTCCCAATTTTTAAAATCCACATAAAAAGCACCCATTGTGATAACCATAACAATCACTATAATATTTGTGAATGTGCAAAGATTATTCAGTCTTGAGGTATTCTTCACCCCCATTGAAATAAAAATTGTTGTTAGCACGCACAATGTGAATGCAAAAAAATCATAATAAGTTTCTCCTTGCCCTAGAATATCAAATTGTCCTGTTTTTTCGATGAAAAACTTGCTCATTTTATGATTAACTGCTGCATCTAGGTATGAACTTAACCCTTTAGCAACAGCAGCTCCCCCTATCCCATACTCTAGCAGCATATTCCAGCCAACAATGAACCCACATAACTCTCCAGCAGTGACATACGTATAAACATAAGCAGACCCAGCTCTTGGTACACGCGCACCAAACTCAGCATAGCATACCCCAGCTAAAACAGACGCTATTGCAGCTATTAGAAATGATAGAGAAATCCCAGGGCCTGCTTTATATTTCGCAACATCACCAGTCAGGACATAAACTCCTGCTCCAAGCGTGCTGCCTACTCCAATCAATGTCAAGTCAAATGTTGTGAGGCATCGGTTCAGCTTCGTGTTCAGTGCTTTGTGTGTCGTATCTACGTGCTTCTTTCGTGCAAATGCGTTGATGATATATCCAAGACAAGATTTAGCAGGCATCGTGTGGTCCTTTGCTTCTTAAATTCCCCTTGTCAAGGCTTTATCAGATCAGGTACGCTTCTTCGGCCTTCCTTTTTGTATGCAAACGATTTAGGCCCAAAAAAGTCACGGGATCAGTTTTGCTTACAAAGGGAAAATTATGCCGAAGTAACATAGGTGGTCCAAAGGCGAATGCAACACAGGGTTCGCAAATTCTTTTCCAGTGGCGAAGAAAAACCGGTAGTGTGTTTCGTTTTCTGCGCTCATAATCTTTCGAAATGTTGACGCCATTTTGCCCAAAACTTTGAAAAATCAAGGTGAACCCTAATCTCAATAAATATTCTACCGCACCAACTATACTTTTTATTTCATTGAAATCTTTAAAAGCGATAAGTTTGAGAAAAAAATTTACACAGCGAAAATACCGAACAAAAATTTAAGAGAGCACTGTATAAATTTCATTTTGACGTTGCCCAAGACACGCTTTCAACTAAGATCTGTCCGAGAGACGTGAGACACCATTAAACAGTATTAGACGAACAATATAAAGAGGACACTTCTTTTATAAATTGCTTCACTTTTCAGGCAGTCATCCAAAAATAAAATGTGTTTTGTCTTGATTGATATCTTTCTAATTTCAAAGAAAAATCTACATACACAATAAAATACGTCCATGTGCATTTCATATTAATACCTCTACGTAATTTTACATTGATACAAAATTTGATTAATTTATCTCGCCTACCTTTATCATGGCAATTTCGGTGGATTACATATAAGTTGCTTTCGATCCGTGTGTTTTCATTACCTTTACCCAAGCACCTCGTCGCTCGTCTTTTCGGTAAAGAAAAGGTCCACAACTGTCACTAGCATTTGTTGTATTTCTTCGTAATTTTCAATTTCTTTCGCATATGATCTCTATAACCTGCACAAAAAGGTTACCGAATCTCAGAATCAGATTCTTCGTTTTTCTACCGGGTGAGTCAGAAAAAACAATCCACGTTTGAAAGGCCACTGCTCCCTAGATATCAAGACGATAATTTTCGCAAATACATTATTTAATGGTTCAAATATAATTTAAAATTTACCTGACTGAAATTGGCGACTCTGTTCTGAAGTTATGAGCGATTTTCTGGAGAAAGCCCCTTTCAGAAACCCTCATAACTGGCCTAAAATCACGACCAAATTTTGCCTTTTACAGCAATGGCTTTTACATACTTTTGCACGTGTTATCCCTTTGGGAGGATGAAAGTGTCATCCTGGGAGCATAATAGCATTATTCCGGATGATGTCATCCTCCCATGAGGGTAGCACGTGCCAAGACGTGTTGAAGTCATAGCTATAAGGCAGAAAATCAGGAAATTTTGTCGTGATTTTAGGTCTGTTTTGAAGGTTTCTTAAAGCGGCTTCCTAGAGGAAATCTCTTATAATTTCCCAACGGAGTGGCCGATTCTAGTCAGGCGAATTTCAAAATCGATTCGAACATGTCCACCATTAAATAACATATTTGCCAATATTATTGTCTTGATATCCAGGAAGCAGTGACCTTGCAAACGGGGATTGTTTTTTTTTTTACTCAACCGGTATTATTTACTCTAATCATACATGTTCGTTGCTCGCAAAGCTTAGCTCATACGAAATGTGAGCTGCCCCCAAAGGAATTCCCTGGGAAGGAGGATCTATGCACATGCTGAATGGATAAAGAAAATATAAAAAAACTCACACTGGGCTCCATCAACTCTGGTTCTAGACATCTATGAATTGTGCTATTGACAACTTCATCCAACATGAAATGTACTAAGCTAGAAAGATGAAACAAATGTTTTAAAACTACACAATTTGGAATTTGCCAGTAAAAAGAATTTTCTACGATTTGCAACGCTACATTGACTAGACCAAAAACTTAACAGGGCTTCCTGAGCGGCCAACATCAAATAAGAGCACAGTTTATATTCCTCAATAACTCACCCCCTTTTAAATCTTTAANCACATGCTGAATGGATAAAGAAAATATAAAAAAACTCACACTGGGCTCCATCAACTCTGGTTCTAGACATCTATGAATTGTGCTATTGACAACTTCATCCAACATGAAATGTACTAAGCTAGAAAGATGAAACAAATGTTTTAAAACTACACAATTTGGAATTTGCCAGTAAAAAGAATTTTCTACGATTTGCAACGCTACATTGACTAGACCAAAAACTTAACAGGGCTTCCTGAGCGGCCAACATCAAATAAGAGCACAGTTTATATTCCTCAATAACTCACCCCCTTTTAAATCTTTAACTTAGGATTTTCTGTGACCGATGTCAAACGAACCATATGTAGCAAGTGAATCAGTAAACTTTGCAAAATTTTCGGTTTGTGATGAAATGCTGAGGCTAAAATAAGGCAATAGACAATAACGCTAAAGATAGCGGCCGCGCAAAGCATTCTGGTAAAAAGCTCCCTGACGACCACCTAACAACATACACATTCTGGTCTGCCGTTTCGACTACCTAGTTGTGGTAAAGTTTAGAACAAGTAATGCAATGTAAACAAATAGGAAAATGTTGTAATTCGAACACGAATCTTTAATTAAAACCTCAATTCGAATCAAAAATTTACTTTTCTTGCTTTGTAAAGGTTTCCTTTCGAATCATGTTGCATTCGAATTCAAGGTCGATTCAAATTCAAGCTAGCTAGTCGAAACCAGGGAGATTAAGTACTTAATCTCCCTGGTCGAAACGGCAGACCAAAATTTGTATGTCGTTAGGTAGTCGTCAGGGAGCTTTTTACCAGCATGCTTTACAGCAAAACACAACAGAGTCTTTGGAGCCGCCATCTTCAGCGTTATTGTCTATTAGAATCCAACTTACTTTTCATCATTCACAAATCTCCAGAGATACAATTGAAGATAATGGGTGTCGACTTGAATTTGTTGAAGACCAAATTTACTGAAAGTTCGAAGTCGTACGCATTCCAATAACGTCTAAAGCGACAAGAGGTAAAATCTGTAATCATCAAACTTATGACAAATAAATCTCAGAAAGGGGATATAAGAATAAGAAGAAAACTATGGTAACATTTAGCGATTGGAGAAACATCGTCAACTCATGGTTCAAATTTTTAAACCAGTATTCTGCCCCGAAAGAACAAATAAGTGTAACGAGTGTACGACTATAAATGAAAAGCAGTTTAAAATGTTTTTGATATTTTAGGTTAAAGCACTCGGCGATCAAATACGATTCTTATGCATTGATACAAACCGGGTGAGTCAGAAAAAACGTGGGGCGTTTAGCAAGCCATATTTTGGTGAAAAACAAGTCAAATCGGGTTTGTTGAAGTTTTATATTGCAGAAGAAAGATGAAATTATTTACAGAAATTTAGTTTGTTAAAATAGGCTATTTCTTTCCATAAATATTCACGATTTTGTGATATAGCCATTTTGGTGAAAAGTATCGCTAGTAAAAGAACTTACAGCATGCTAACGATGACAATTTAAATGACCAGTCCCATAGGGATACACCACAAGTAACATTATTTTTTCCTTTTGTGCTCTAACACAATGTATGTGTTGTTCCAATTTTTGGTAGAGTAACAATGTTTGTCATGGTTTAGAAGGTCAAACGTGCATGAATACAAATCTAATTGAAGGCCTATTTTAGCAATCTTGCGAAACACCATTTTACTAAAATCGATCGTAATTCTGGAACGGAAAGACCGATTTCGACCAAACAAATTTTCATATCTAAGTTAGCTTTTCTTCTATGCAATGAACATTAAAGAAACGAATTTGCAAATTAAACTGCATCAATAAAAATTGGCAAACACCCCACGTTTTTTCTGACTCACCCGGTATAAAAAATATTTATTTCAGCAAAAATAGATCATGGTAACTCAAAAGCAAGATGACAAGAGAAACCAATTTTTATCAAAATACCAAAAAAGTTTGTGACGAAAACAAAAGTGATAAGGTAACCAACCTTTAGTGCTATTTTTATGATTCCCGTTAAAACCGACACTTTCGTGAATTCGACTGATGTAAATATTTCTATCCTCTCTGAAAACAGCTTCTGAATATTGCTCAGTAGGCTTGCATCAACACTCACCCTGAAAAGAAAATGGATAGAGTCTCAATAAACTCCTGGATATAGCAACCTGAGATTTATGATAGTGCACAACTTATTTGTTCTGAAATTTTTTAAAGAGGCCTTGTTTGTAGCTAAATACATCCCACCAAACAGAGAATGTCTTAAGCTGGCAAATCTATGTAATATACAAATTTTGCGTTGCTAGATGGTAAGAATACAGTTTTAATGACATCTTAACCCATTTTAAGCCANTACATGCTGAATGGATAAAGAAAATATAAAAAAACTCACACTGGGCTCCATCAACTCTGGTTCTAGACATCTATGAATTGTGCTATTGACAACTTCATCCAACATGAAATGTACTAAGCTAGAAAGATGAAACAAATGTTTTAAAACTACACAATTTGGAATTTGCCAGTAAAAAGATTTTCTACGATTTGCAACGCTACATTGACTAGACCAAAAACTTAACAGGGCTTCCTGAGCGGCCAACATCAAATAAGAGCACAGTTTATATTCCTCAATAACTCACCCCCTTTTAAATCTTTAACTTAGGATTTTCTGTGACCGATGTCAAACGAACATATGTAGCAAGTGAATCAGTAAACTTTGCAAAATTTTCGGTTTGCGATGAAATGCTGAGGCTAAAATAAGGCAATAAACAATAATGCTAAAGATGGCGGCCACGCAAAGCATGCTGGTAAAAAGCTCCCTGACGACCACCTAACAACATACAAATTCTGGTCTACCGTTTCGACTAGCTAGTTGTGGTAAAGTTTAGAACAAGTAATCAACGTAAACAAATAGGAAAACTTTGTAATTCGAACACGAATCTTTAATAGACGATTGCGCTAAAGATGGCGTCGAGGAACTTTTTACCAAGATCCTTTGCGGTATTGAAGAAATCAACCAATCGAATCATTCGAAATTCAATTCGACGCAAAGCATCATGGTAAAAAATTCCTGTCCGCCATCTTTAGCGCAATCGTCTATTAAAACTTCAATTCGAATCAAAACTTTTTTCCTTGTTTTGGAAAGGTTTCCTTTCGAATCATGTTGCATTTGAATTTAAGGTCGATTCGAATTCAAGCCAGCTAGTCGAAACGGCAGGCCGAAATGCTTATGTCGTTAGGTGGTCGTCAGGGAGCTTTTTACCAGCATGCTTTGCAGCAAAACACAACAGAGTCTTTGGAGCCGCCATCTTTAGTGTTATTGTCTATTCGAATCCAACTTACTTTTCATCATTCACAAATCTCCAGAGATACAATTGAAGATAATGGGTGTCGACTTGAATTTGTTGAAGACCAAATTTACTGAAAGTTCGAAGTCGTACGCATTCCAATAACGTCTAAAGCGACAGAGGTAAATCTGTAATTATCTGTAAAATGTGTAAAATCTGTAAAATCTGTAACTTATGAAAAATAAATCTCCGAAAGGGAATATAAGTAAGAAGAAAACTATGGTAAAATTTAGCGATTGGAGAAACGTCGTCAACTCATGGTTCAATTTTTTAAACCAGTATTCTGCCCCGAAAGAACAAACAAGTGTAACGAGTGTACGACTATAAATGAAAAGCAGTTTAAAATGTTTTTGATATTATAGGTTAAAGCACTCGAGGATCAAATACGATTCTTGTGCATTTGATACATATACCGGGCGAGTCAGAAAAAACGTGGGGGGTTTAAAAAGCCATATTTTGGTGAAAAACAAGTCAAATCTGGAGTGTTGAAGTTTTATATTGTAGAAGAAAGATTGAATTAGTTATAGAAATTTAATTTGTTTAAATCGGTCATTTCTTCCTTTATCTATTTGCGATTTTGTGATATAGCCATTTTGGTGAAAAGTATCGCTAGTAAAAGAATTTTCAGCTTGCTAACAATGACAATTTAAATGAAAATGACTAGTCCCCTAGGGATACACCGCAAGTAACATTTTCAATTTTTTGGTAGAGTAACAGTATGTTTGTCATGGTTTAGAAGGTCACACGTGCATGAATACAAATCTAATTGAAGGCCTATTTTAGCAATCTTGCGAAACACCATTTTACTAAAATCGATCGCAATTCTGGAACGGAAAGACCGATTTCGACCAAACAAATTTTCATATCTAAGTTAGCTGTTCTTCTATGCAATGAACATTAATGAAACGAATTTGCAAATTAAACTGCATCAATAAAAATTGGCAAACACCCCACGTTTCTGACTCACCTGGTATAAAAAATATTTATTTCAGCAAAATAGATCATGGTAACTCAAAAGCAAGATGACAAGAGAAACCAATTTTTATCAAAATACCAAAAAAGTTTGTGACGAAAACAAAAGTGATAAGGTAACCAACCTTTAGTGCTATTTTTATGATTCCCGTTAAAACCGAAACTTTCGTGAATTCGACTGATGTAAATATTTCTATCCTCTCTGAAAACAGCTTCTGAATATTGCTCAGTAGGCTTGCATCAACACTCACCCTGAAAAGAAAATGGATAGAGTCTCAATAAACTCCTGGATATAGCAACCTGAGATTTATGATAGTGCACAACTTATTTGTTCTGAAATTTTTTAAAGAGGCCTTGTTTGTAGCTAAATACATCCCACCAAACAGAGAATGTCTTAAGCTGGCAAATCTATGTAATATACAAATTTTGCGTTGCTAGATGGTAAGAATACAGTTTTAATGACATCTTAACCCATTTTAAGCCAATAGTGGATACCAAAATTTTCTGCTCGCTGCGCTCGAGGTTCCATAAAGTTTTGCCTTTGCTATCGAGTGGGCTTCTTTCAATTTATTGGATAATTTCTATAGCAGATGGTTTTGGGGGAAGCCTCGAAAAAAATTGTATATGCCTTGTTCTTATTTATGAAAAATGGGCAGTTCTAAATTTTCCTTAGGATGACCCCTGGTTTCATGCAAAACCGTCCTCAAAGAAGCACGTTTGAAGATGATACCCTTATGGTGTGTCTTTCATAATGAATCATTCCAGTCTGTTGTATCTCAGATTCCACTTCGTTCAATTTGCGTTTAACTTGAATAAGTTGTATGCATCAACTTTTGAAATGATCCTAATGGTTATCATGACTATTCATACAGACGACATGACGTCACAGCAGCGTTGAAAACACGACGCCATCTTGTTTTGGGGTGAATGTTCAGAAAAATAGGAATCTATAGGAAATTTGCAAAAAAGTTGTATAAAATTGCTCCTCTATTCTACCTCGCGATAGTGAGTACGGAAAGGATAGGTAGCAATTGTCAGTCAGACCTAAACCTATGAAATAAACACACGAACATGCTGTTTTTAAAAGTAAAACAAAAATTTAGGCCAAGAAAGCTGTGAAAAACTTGCCTTTGCGTCGATAATTTCGTAGTTAGCATCACAAACTCTGTCGGCAGTGAGTTGCTCGTCGCTTCTTCAAAGTCAACCTTCCTTTTAGACATTCGCCTATCTATCTGCTAAAGTTTATGAATAATTTTAACAGCTTCCAACCCTTTTGAATTTATTTATTGCGATAAATAAACGAGACAGTCTCGAAATCCTAGTGCGACGCTATACTTTGTAATGGCTTCATTTACCCAAAGTCTGATTTTCGAGCGCGAATTCATCAAGTCACGTGACATGTCGTCTGTATGAATCTTATTCAATTGATTTACAAAAGATGTAAGAAACAAACAACGGCTGGCAAACAAAACATAATAGAAACTCAAATTTAAAGTAGAATTTTTTACCTACCCAGAATTATAACCAAGTTGGGGTTTTAAGCTGCCACGTGCACCCCCGTGCGTCCATTTACTTGAATCTGAGCTGTTAGCTTTTCTTGACCCTTCTTCGAATAAATAACTGACTTGGGTGTCCATTGTTGAGATATCTTCGACAACTCTTTTCATAACAGCCCGAACAGTTCTTGGCTCTATGGTGTTCAGCCAGTCTCGGGTCTCCACACTTTTTCTTATCATCTGGAGAGAAGAACAGCGTGGAAAATAATAACAACATAATGAGCATATGAAAAACTGTTCCACATTTGCAACTTTTACGAAAAGGAGTGCAGATTCACTTCTCTGCACAGTTAATACATGTCCAGACATTAGTTAAGCAAATATATTACTGCAGTAAAGAGGCTACGGCCTTATTTTTGACCATGGAAGTCAAGAAAGATAAAGGAAATTGGGAGGAAGAAGAAGTGAAATAGAGAAGAAGAAGTGAAATAGAGAAGCAGAGAATTAATGGGTTTTCATTTTCATGTGGGGATTTTTGTCTCAAGTTTTCTTTTTAGAGGCTTTGGAAGTAGGTTCGGGACANATTTATGAAAGAGCGACAACAAATCGTTCATTCGAAAAGTTAATTTGTTCTTATTGTAATAGTTTAAAGGCAAGCTACAGACTAGAAAAACATCTAGGAACAGACGAGCAACACGAACTTCTGGAAGAAGAGATCTTCTGTTCGTTGAATTATTTTGAAATAGTATGTTTTCATATTGTATTTGGATTATAACATGTACATAGTATCGTGTATAAATATTATCAGATAAATATATAGTGTACCGTTGAAGAGGGCCCTAACTGCTCGAAGAAAACAGGCATCAATTGGGTCTTTTGCGCTTTTTTGTTTTCTTTCAGTGCTGACTAGTTTATCTACTAGTTTATAAATATTTATCAGATACATATATTGTCTTCAGATAAATAAATATCAAAACTTACCAAATGTCGAATAGTTTTTTCTGACAAATCCAGGCATAACCTCGACATGATTATAAGCAAGGGAGGTGGAACAGAAAGATTGCCACTGGGTTCGCATCCAAATGACTGCCGAGACAAAACAACAACAAATTAAATGACTAGCTGGACCAACATGTGCATGAAATAAAACGGAAATAAACTAGTATAGGAAGGGCAGAATAGAGAGAAAGAAAGAGATATTGTTTAGAATAGAGAGAGAAATAAGTTGATACAAATCTTTGAAGTCTCACCTTAGCTTTATCTAAAATAGCTGTTAGAAACCCAACAACAAGGCTTTCTCTGATATCGTCGATGCAAAAGGGACCACGGAAGTAAGGCTTTGTTGAGAATGTAATGTCCAGGTGAATAAATGCCTGCAAAGGATGTAAAAAAGTCGGATAACAATTACAAAGTTTGCGGTGACTTTGCTATGTAACTGCCTGTTCCTATCAAATAAATTTAATATGCAAATTTTATGAGTGCAATTTTTAAAACAGCTTTTAAATTGTGATTCCTTTTCGTAAACCTTTGTACAAAAATTAAACTAAAAAAGCAAAGTTTATTCAAAATCATTACAAGCCTGAAATCTGACTAGCCACTGAATTGTAAAGAAATGTTACGCTTGAAGGTTGTTTGGACGGAGATGACAGCAATAAGAGCAGGCTGTTGAAACAATTTAGGTATTAGGATAGAGCAGTGAAATCATGATGGAGTGGTCACCTTAGATCAGAATTTATGTCAATTTAATGAAGGTGTCCGCTGGATTATAAAGCAATAAATTAAATGATAAACCAGTTTTTCTTCTTTCATTATCCAATGAGGGTTCTGTGCGTAGTTTAAACATATCAGATAAAATATATAAACACATCTAGTTTATCAAGGCAGTCCCTGGGCTACAAAAACTTAACTCACCTTCAAATTGAGAAGCACAGCTTTAATTTGACCGACCAATTCAGCAATAGCAGTAGCCATTATATCTGCAAGAGTTTGTCTCTTATCCAGACCAACAAGTCTTGAACTTATTAACGCTTGTCGCATGTCAGTTATGATACCTAAACAAAAAAACATTGCAATAAGCTTTTATTATTCAGAAAAAAGAAGAGGAGCAAAAACGTCGAGTAAGTCGAACATACCCTTGATGCATGAGCAAAGGGATTTAAAAGGCTGCCGAATTGCTCTTCCTAATTTCGGATAATAGTTTCTCGTTATCCTATTCAATAAACCAGTGATTCTTCGCTAAAATAAAAACTTTAAAGATTTCCTCAAATAAGTACCGGCAAATTTGTCTCTAGTTATAGGAGTGGCAGCAATACAGAGGACAATCTGTTTATAAGCTAAATTAGAACTCGTAGTCAGCTCGGAAATCTCCAAGAAAATCACTGATTCAATCTGACATACTTTATATTAACCAATTTTACATAATAGACCATTTAGCTATTCTACAAAAAGAGTCTGGATCGAGCGATATTTTTATACATTTTTATACGAAAGGTTCGATTGAATGGCGTTTGATCTTCTATCACTGTTGTGCACATTCGAAAATTATACAAAATGTATGAAAATATCATTCGATACAAACTCTATTCTAGAATAGCTAAAAGGTATATTGTCTAGACAGGCAAACAAAGGAATTTATTAAAAGTGAGGCCTCATACGAATGACAAAGTTTAATAAGAAACTCCTCCGTATAAAAAGCAAATCTGTTTTGGATGACAATTTCAAATAATTCAAATGACACACAGAAACAACCATCAATAGACGATTCGGAAAAGATGGCGCCGAGGGGTTTTTTGACCAAGATGCATTGCGTTTGATGATCGAATTTCTATAGAATCACTGTTGATTCCATTATAGAACGCAGTGCATCTTGGTCAAATGCCCCCCAACGCCATCTTTTCCGGAATCGTCTATCATACTGAATCTTACTTGTTAATCTTTCTTGCAAGAATTCAAAGTATCGTCTAACTCTGTTATGAGCTGCAAGTGCCACAATATTTGCTCCTGTCCGAGAAATTCCTTGGTCTGGCAAAAGTTGATGCACAGTTTCTATCTTTCGGTTGAATTTGTCCAACGCTCTAACCAAGATCATGCTGTCTTCAGTCTGGATCTAAAAGAAACGTATTTCATTTTTTTTAATTTTCTAATAACAGAATTTTACCGAAATTAAAATCAGAAAGCGTAAGAGGTTATGGATGTAAAAGTTATCTTTAAATACTGGCCTCTTCCCAACTATTTGATTGAACAAAAATGAGAGGGATATGGGGCAGAATAGACAATTCAACAAATTCAAGTCGACACCCATTATCTTCAATTGTATCTCTGGAGATTTGTGAATGATGAAAAGTAAGTTGGATTCGAATAGACAATAACGCTAAAAAAGGCGGCTCCAAAGACTCTGTTGTGTTTTACTGCAAAGCATGCTGATAAAAAGCTCCCTGACGACCACCTAACGACATAAACATTTCGGTCTGCCGTTTCGACTAGCTAGCTTGAATTCGAATCGACCTTGAATTCGAATGCAACAAGGTTCGAAAGGAAACCTTTCCAAAGCAGAAAAAGTCAAGTTTTGATTCGAATTGAAGTTCTAATTAAAGATTCGCATTCGAATTACAAAACGTTCCTATTTGTTTACATTGCTTACTTGTTCCGAACTTTACCACAGCTACCACAGCTAGCTAGTGGAAACGGTAGACCAAAATTTTTATGTCGTTAGGTGGTTGTCAGGGAGCTTTTTACCAGCATGCTTTGCGCGGCCGCCATCTTTAGCGTTATTGTCTATTGGTGAGGATTATTACGTGAGTATCTCATCTTGTTATTGATTTGAATGTAATCAAATTGCTAGATCCATCATAACTAAATGGACTATAGAATCACTCTATTGATTCTCTGACACAAATAGCAAGACGGCAATCTATTCAGACTAATAAACCCAACTAGCTGTTTAGTCCTCTGGGAATCTAACCCCCTCCCCCCTTACAATGAATATCATACCTCCAACTCGATTCTTTTCTTAACTAACTTGAAATATTGATTCATATGTCCCATTATAAACTCGCTCAATTTTTCTTTCGCAACGTCAGTGATCTTCTGCTTGTCTTCAGTACTGAAATAAACACAGAAAGATTTCTCATGCAGTAAATGAATTTACATACTTCGATAAAAATATCAAAATTTAAAATTCTTGTATACTTAAGTATTATTAGCCTGCGTGCAGACTTTTTTGGTCACTGGGGAGGAGGGGAAAGAAAGGAACTCCTCCCCAGT
>REGM01000045.1:889357-943570 GCA_004194415.1 Aurelia aurita
GACTATTGCTTCACAGTCAGAGTGGATTCCTTGAAATGATGGCATGTGTTTGTATCGATGTAGCACATCTCTAGCTTTTATGTAATACCTGGAAATAGGATGAAAGTAGTTGTATTTTTCACCTTTCGTTGGACTGTGCTTGAGAATGTTGATAACAAGTCCACAGTTTAACAAAAGAGGCAGCTATACGATTCTAGCTACATGTAGCAGGATGACTAATAAGCTAGCTGTATGATTTTTGCATAAATCAAACACATACACAGACAGAGACTACAGGAAAGCAAAGGAAGAAATTGCAATTAACAATTATTGAATCATTACCTGACAGCAATAGAATACTGTTCCATTTCCATACATTTTGTCAACTTGGATGGTAGTTCAAACAAAAATTGCAACTGAAAAAAAGAAATCAGGCCTCATTAAAATTATTCTGTGCCTGCGAGCAAATGATTGGGAAAGATGTGCCTACAATCAAATCACTCTGAGTAGCCTAAAGATGCCAGCAACAGATGTGTAATGATATTTTGTGCCTGCGTACGACGCTCGTGGGCTTGCACACATTAATGAGGTCTGAAAGAAATATCATCAAAGGTTATCTTATTGGCTGATATGTTAGCAAACGAAAAAGGCTAAGCTTGATAGTAAACCATCAAAATATCAATTGTTCCTTTTCTTTTTTATTTAATTCAAAAATGCTTTTGATGAAATGAATTTTAATTCAAGGCATCAGTCTGTTCATTTTCACTTTACTAAGATTTTAAAGATTTGATAAAAAGAACAGTGTAACATTTTATAATAAATGTTGTGAGCGACGTGTGGCAATAGTTTTAGCAAATATACATAAATTTCTGTGTTAAATAAACTAAAATGCCAAGATTGAAAACACTAAACGTATCGGGCATAACCCTTCATCAGCAGTGATGAGAAATAGAACACACAGGGCAGTTAAGCTGAAGAGATTGAAAACTCGAAAGATCGAGAATTATAGAACGTCCAATGTAAAATTTTCCTTAAATTTCTCTAACAATCTTTGAAAGACCAGAGACCTCTCTCTAAAGAAGCAATTTTGTTCATTCAAATACTTTCATATTGAAGTCAAATTTATCTTATTTGAAAATCAGTTGAGAAATTTTACCTTTTGTAGCAAGATATGAACTCCTGACAATTTGGATATCTGTTCTCTTTTCTCTTGCAACGCAGAGCTGACTTTGTCACTAAAATCCATGACAGTTGACAAGGTACTGTCCAGTTTCCCCATTTCATCCTCCATTCTATGAAAATCATTTTTCATCTACAAAATGAATATATACTTCTTTAAAACAAATAATCACAAACTCCCTTTGATACACTATACAAAGTATATAAATATTTTCACAAATATAGAATGCTTGCTTTCACGTTTCGCTTCATCAGAAATAATCCTAAAATATATTGATCCATAGGGTAAAAGGGTCATGTCATCATTGCCTATGCCAACAAAATGACTTTTTCAAATTTGTAGTATTCTTCATGCAAGGGTCGATTAGGGCATTTCAAAACATTGGGCTTTTCGTGGCACTTTGTAAAATTTGCAACGACTTCAAAAAGCTTGTGTTCCAAGCCCATGTTTCGAAGAGCCCTGAATCGACCCTAAAATCTAGCTTTTCAGGATCTATTGAAGACATGATTATTCATAATTGGATATTTTACCTTCTTTATTGTATCTGTGGCACTTATAAATTTATTGTAGTTTTCATAAACTAGAGTCTGCATATCACTGTCCAGGCTTTTGATCTCTGCAAGGAGAATAAATACAGCATTGAAATTAGAAAAGGCAAAATTAATACTAGGAGACAAAACAAGCTCGCTTTGTTGGTTTTAATTTAATAATATTTGTCTTGCTTCATTAACTTTAAGTTAATTTGTGCTTTATCTGGAGGCAAAGGGTGAGCATCTCCTGTCCAAACAAAAATAGTTGTACATAAATCAATATTGTTTTGACCTTCTCCTGAATTAAATTTACACCTTATGGAACATATTATGATAGATAGCACCTACGTTTTACAATTTCTGTTTCTTTATCCATCAATTCTGAGAGTGATTTTTCTTTGAACATCTTTTCCAGAAATTCTTCATGTTGAAAATGTGCTCCATTGATGTCACAAGGGTCTTGACTTTGACCAGCTGCTAATTGATCTGACATTCCATAATAGAGTTTAAGGAGTCCCCTCTTCTTTCTTCTGGTCCTTTCATCATCTGAATCACCCTCTGAAATGTGGAATTTACATATACACTTTATTCTGTGGATAACGTTTGTTTGGTTTTTAAAGATCTATGTCAATTGAGAAAGACTGTTTGATTTTTCAAATGCCTCCACAGAATTTCTGTTGCACAATTAGCTCTGGGGTCAATTCTGGCTTGTTGAAACATTCTCTTTTCAAAACACCGGCTCAAAACAGAAAGTTTTTACAAAGTGTTACAAAAAAGAATAATATTTTGCATGCCTCAGTGCAAATTAATGAAAGAGATGTTGTGTGTGTACAAGAGAAAATCATGGCAGAGAATTTACACATATTTTTTTTTATAAGAAACCGCTTATAAGAAACTCAAGACTCTCAGATTGCCAAAAAATTAAGAAACCGCAGCATGTTTTCTTTATTCTCGCTTGTTTCCTGTGTCATGTTACTCGGAAAGTACTTGAGTAATGTCTAAACATTGGAAAGGCTTAAAAACACCTTGTTTTGAAATGTTCTGGAGGTCACAGGTCTGATAATTTTAAGAAACTTTCAGTACTGACTGGCCCAAATTCTTAGTTTCTTATATAAAAAAAATACTTGCATCCCTGATTTTTCTTTTTTCCCTTAGAAAAAAGTCAACGTTCTGCTTCTAACATATTGCAAAATTTTTGAGCTTGAAATTATATTACGAAAATTACCAGCTCAAACATTATATTACGAAACCTTCCTATTAAACAGACTCCTTGTGTCAAATTTCTTGGTGTTCTTCTAGATGAAAATCTTTCATGGAAGTATCACTTAACAGAACTGTCTAAAAAACTGGCTAGAACTTGTGGAATGTTTTTCAAAATAAGACACTTTCTACCTGTTAATGTTTTGGTATGTCTTTACAACTCTTTGTTCTCACCTTTCCTTCAATATGGTATTTTAGTCTGGGGTCTAACTTTTGATTCTTACATCAATCCAGTGTTTTTGTTACAGAAAAGGGTTGTAAGGACAATTTCATTTGAACATTTCACTTCACCTTNCATACGATTGAGAATTAAGTGAAACTACATGACCTGTTGTTCTTCTCTTTCTCATCTCAATTCTCAATTAACTCGTTCAAACAAGGCACTGAGCATGATATGAGCTATGGCTTCAGAATCCTCAAAGTCTATCGGGTTCTTTGAGCAGCCATTTTGAAAAGTTTGTCGAGGTGCTAATCGCGCCGTCGCGCCACAAAATTGCGGAACTCAAATTTCACGTGCACAGTTACAATGCAACCGCTATGCGCATGCTCTGGTCTATCTATTTATAGAAAGTGCCTGATATATGCTTCTATTCCCTTTAATGAAGGTGTCCGCTGGATTATAAAGCAATAAATTAAATGATAAACCAGTTTTTCTTCTTTCATTATCCAATGAGGGTTTTGTGCGTAGTTTAAACATATCAGATAAAATATATAAACACATCTAGTTTATCAAGGCAGTCCCTGGGCTACAAAAACTTAACTCACCTTCAAATTGAGAAGCACAGCTTTAATTTGACCGACCAATTCAGCGATAGCAGTAGCCATTATATCTGCAAGAGTTTGCCTCTTATCCAGACCAACAAGTCTTGAACTTATCAACGCTTGCCGCATATCTGTTATGATGCCTAAATAAAAAATATTACAATAAGCTTTTATTATTCAAAAGAAAGATTAAGAGGAGCAAAAAAGTCGAATATGTCGAACATACCCTTGATGCATGAGTAATGGGATTAAAAGGCTGGCGAAATGCTTTTCCTAATTTCAGATAATCTTTTCTCGATATCTCTTTCAATAAACCAGTGGTTCTTCTCTAAAATATAAATTTTTAAAGATTTCCCCCAAATACATACCGGCAAATTTGTCTCTGGTTATAGGAGTGGCAGCAATACAGAGTTCCAATCTGTTTATAAGCTAAAGTAGAACTCATAGTCAGCTCGGAAATCTCCAAGAAGATCACTGATTCAATCCAACATACTTTATATTAACCAATTCTACATAATAGACCTTTTAGCTATTCTACAAAAGAGCCTGGATCGAGTGATATTTGTATACATTTCTACACGAAAGGTTCGATTGAATGGCGTTTGATCTTCTATCACTGTTGTGCACATTCGAAAATTATACAAAATGTATGAAAATATCATTCGATACAAACTCTATTTTAGAATAGCTAAAAGGTGTATTGTCTAGACAGGCAAACAAAGGAATTTATTAAAAGTGAGGCCTAATACGAATTACAAAGTTTAATAAGAAACTCCTCCGTATAAAAAGCAAATCTGTTTCGGATGACAATTTCAAATAATTCAAATGACACACAGGAACAACCATCAAGTATACTGAATCTTACTTGTTAATCTTTCTTGCAAGAATTCAAAGTATCGTCTAACTCTGTTATGAGCTGCAAGTGCCACAATATTTGCTCCTGTCCGAGAAATTCCTTGGTCTGGCAAGAGTTGATGCACAGTTTCTATCTTTCGGTTGAATTTGTCCAACGCTCTAACCAAGATCATGCTGTCTTCAGTCTGGATCTAAAAGAAACGTATTTCATTTCATTTTCTAATAACAGAATTTTACCGAAATTAAAATCAGAAAGCGTAAGAGGTTATGTGCATGTAAAAGTTATCTTTAAATACTGGCCTCTTCCCAACTATTTGATTGAACAAAAATGAGAGGGATAGGGGGCAGAATAGACAATTCAACAAATTCAAGTCGACACCCATTATCTTCAATTGTATCTCTGGAGATTTGTGAATGATGAAAAGTAAGTTGGATTCTAATAGACAATAACGCTAAAGATGGCGGCTCCAAAGACTCTGTTGTGTTTTACTGCAAAGCATGCTGGTAAAAAGCTCCCTGACGACCACCTAACGACATAAACATTTCGGTCTGCCGTTTCGACTAGCTAGCTTGAATTCGAATCGACCTTGAATTCGAATGCAACAAGGTTCGAAAGGAAACCTTTCCAAAGCAGAAAAAGTCAATTTTTGATTCGAATTGAAGTTCTAATTAAAGATTCGCGTTCGAATTACAAAACGTTCCTATTTGTTTACATTGATTACTTGTTCAAAAACTTTACCACAGCTAGCTAGTGGAAACGGTAGACCAAAATTTTTATGTCGTTAGGTGGTTGTCAGGGAGCTTTTTACCAGCATGCTTTGCGCGGCCGCCATCTTTAGCGTTATTGTCTATTGGTGAGGATTATTACGTGAGTATCTCATCTTGTTATTGATTTGAATGTAATCAAATTGCTAGATCCATCATAACTAAATGGACTATAGAATCACTCTATTGATTCTCTGACACAAATAGCAAGACGGCAATCTATTCAGACTAATAAACCCAACCAGCTGTTTAGTCCTCTGGGAATCTAACCCCCTCCCCCCTTACAATGAATATCATACCTCCAACTCGATTCTTTTCTTAACTAACTTGAAATATTGATTCATATGTCCCATTATAAACTCGCTCAATTTTTCTTTCGCAACGTCAGTGATCTTCTGCTTGTCTTCAGTACTGAAATAAACACAGAAAGATTTCTCATGAAGTAAATGAATTTACATACTTCGATAAAAATATCAAAATTTAAAATTCTTGTATACTTCAGTATTATTAGCCTGCGTGCAGACTTTTTTGGTCACTGGGGAGGAGGGGAAAGAAAGGAACTCCTCCCCAGTGGCCAACAAAGTCTGCACGCAGGCTACAGTATTATGTGCATGCTTCAAGGGCCCTTTTGCAAAAGAATGGCAGTATTTCTGTTATCATGTACGTTTTCAAAGTTCAACTGGATCTATTTCTCATGAATTTACTCAATAGACAACAACGCTAAAGATAGCGGCCGCGCAAAGCATGCTGGTAAAAACTTCCTAACGACCACCTAACGATATAAAATTTTGGTCTGCCGTTTCGACTAGCTAGCTGTGGTAAAATTCGGAACAAGTAATCAATGTAAACAAATAGGACAATTTTGTAATTCGAACGCAAATTTTCAATTTGAATCAAAACTTTTCTTTTTCTGTTTTGGAAAAGTTTCCTTTCAAACCATGTTGCATTCGAAGTCAAGGTCGATTCGAATTCAAGCTAGCTAGTAGAAACGGCAGACCGAAATTTTTACGTCGTTAGGTGGGCGTGAGGGAGATTTTTACCAGCACGATTTGCAGCAAAAAACAATGGAGTGTTTGGAGCCGCCATCTTTAGCGTTATTGTCTATGGAAGAGAAACGTACCTTATATTATCAAAATGCAACAGTGGCAGTATTGGAATATATTCTGCCGGTGGGCTATACTGTACTCGGAGCACTTAGGTCAACTTAAGAAACTTTCTATTTTCTAAGCTTGCCTTGCAAACATTTAATCTCAACTTACTCGCCAGCTTGCTTAACAAAGAACAACTCGTTGTACGATGCAATAACCAATGTGATATCACTTAGGAAACCATTACAGCCTTGGTCGATGAAATCAAGAATGTCCTACGGAACAAATCAAAAAGATAAGATATATCACAATGAAGAAAATAACGTGAAATAGCATTGAAGTCACTGGAGATATCACAGCTTTCCAACAGAAGTTACTTTGGAACGGCTTCAAACATTACAAAGGCAGTTTGGACCCCTCAATTTCAAGAAATACACTGAGCATTGAATAAATCTAATGCAACTCACCGATACAGTAGAATCTTCAGATTGCTCTGCACCTGTAATGAAAAATGCTTCTATATCAACAAAATACAATCCTAGGGACGTAAATCTTTGCTTCAGTAATAGACAAATAATCGAGCTAACACAATTGCTATAAAGATTTAAGTATCGCTTGAACTGCAATACTCATGGTGTTACGTCGTCTGAAAATAGATCNTTGTATATAAAATGTAATTTTCTTTAATTTAGGCTTTCTTTTTTTCTTTAAACAGGTCAATTTGTAAAACAGTTTATAACACTAAAATTTGTTACCTGTATAAATATTTAAAAATGAAAAAATATGAAAAATGTCTGAAACGAACTTTACATTTCTGGCAAATAAGGGATTCTCAAATGCAAACAAAGAAACTTGCAGCTTGCACATCAGTCTTTCTGATAAAGTTTAACGCGTTTTCTAACCAGCTAATTGCCTAATAGAATTCGTATACAGTTGCACACTAGGCAGTACCGTTATTACTTAACAACACAATTCCAAATACGACCGTTGTTAATCAACAATCTTTTAGACTCCTGTACAAACTGTCGAAATGTTTACGGCTTATCAAAGTGCCTTGAAATGGCATGAAACACGCCTGCCCTTATATTTCTTGTATCATATTGAGCACAAAACAAGCGATAGTTAAACTGACCTGACCCGAAGCCGGATCTATGCCCAGATCAAGCAACTCTGTTACGCTTCACTGATTCGTCGATAACGTCACTACCCAAGCGTGTCGGCGAGTAAACAGCAACAAAATATCGCAAAATTATGGCCTACTAGACTGGGAGTTTTCTTCCTTATAAATTATTATGACTTAAAAGAAATCAAGAGAAATGATAACGAAAATTAGGATATTATTCGTCGCTGCATTTGCATGCTGTCTTGCTGTCTGCTTGGCTGGTAGAGGTGAGTAAGTGGTCGTGAAATATTTCAAAATTTGATAGGTCTCGGATATTCTGCATAAACAATTCTACGGGTATATGAACATTGTGATAAAACAAATGATATCCATGTCAATATTGTGTAGCTTTATCTCCATATTCTGTTAGTTTATAAGATGCTGAAATATATCTATTAGGTATTTAAAATACTTTTGAACAAACTATGATACAGTGACTCAAACTTCCCTACACGGTGAACCAAAAAGCCGTTGCATTAATTTATAGAAATAGATGCAAAGCGATGTAGTCCATAATTTGAGAACAACAAGACCGATTTTAATGACATAAATCTCCACATCTAAGTTAGCCTTTCCACCATAAAACACAGCACATTTCATGGAAATTTGTGCGCAAATAATTAAGATATATCAAAGCAAATGTAGACACCTTTTGGTTCATTACCATGCATATTCTGATAAGGAAATCTTGGTCAATCCTGGTTTTAAAATGTGTCTTTCGGCAAAGCAAGATGATCAATTTCCAGAAGCATCGTTATTTTTCTGGAAGACGGGCCTATTTTGTTATCTAGAATCATATAGTGTCAAACAATGGCCCTTGATTGTGGGAGGGGTAGGATCTGCAAAGGTGCAGAAAAAATTAAAACATGTTTTGTATTATATCTAGGCTACAAACACAGCTATGTAAGCCACCCCACGCACAGCGAAAACAACGACGGATTCTATTTATCAAGAAGATATCCGGAACACAGAATCAGAAAACAAACTATACAAACTGTAGAGACACAAAATTCGAAACGAGGTAAGATATATTAATAGGAAATGTTACTTTTACTCAAAGAACACGAGTCAACCAGCATCCTTTGCGGTTGCGCTTTGCAGAGCACTGCACAACTGCAATGTCATATGAAAATGGCCGCCGCAGTCGAAAGGCAACAAGCAAAGCGCACAAAGGATGCTGGTTGATTGGCGTTCTTTAAGCTTCTAGAATGCTACGACTCTCTGCCTAGAATATGAAGTGAATAATCTCTCAGCAAGTGAGCCACACATCTGTTTTGCGAAATGTTCAGCTCAAGCTAATTTGTTTGGAGACTTTGCGGAAAAAAATATGTTTTATCTTCATCGCTAGATTGATGGAAAATTCTTGCAAATCATAAATATACCATTATCAAATGGAGAGATTTCTTGGATCAATGAGAGATTTCAAGGGTTTACGTAGCAACAATATCTTCTGTTCAAACTGAAATGCTGAAAATATCTCTGAAAACAAAATCAACCAAATTTTCAACTTTTATGAAAAGTCAAATTATGTGAGCATGCTGCTACAAGAAGAAAACTATCCAAAAATGAATTTCTTCCCATTCAATATTTCTAGGATTCCTTGCAAATCTAGCGACACTACTAAACGATGCGGATCTGTTATCAAAGAAGAATACCGGATCCGGAAAGGGTACTATTACTCCTCAATCGGCAGCTAAAATTGAACCGGTCGAGCCAACAGAAAGCTCCAGCGCAGCTAAAGCAACAGCAGAAAACGCAGTGGCTAGGTCTGTGACTGAAAAGCATGAGAGTAGTAAGAACGAGCCCACACCCTCTGCGGAAACAGCTGCCCGAAGTTTGAAGACCGAGGGAAAAGACTCGGCCCCTATATTCGCTCTATTCCATGGGAAGATTGTACCGCTTGGAAAGTTGCCTGATACGTCATTCAAAAAAAGCCATACTGAGGCTAGGAATGAGGAGAGTCATGAAAAGGAGGATAGCCATGTGGAGGAGAGTCACGTGTCGGAAGATAGGGAGAAGGGGCAAGCGAAAAGTGAGGTTAAAGTGCCGGAAAATAGGGCGGAAAATATCGCGGAAATTAACGCGGAACGACCAGAGGAGAGACATGAAGTAAGGCACGAGGAAACATCAAAAAGTTTTACAAGTGCTCAGAGCGACAAAAGAGAGAAAGCCAAGTCGCTAAGCCCTTCCCAGTTCACCAGACTATCGTCCTATTTTCATAATTTAGATTCCAAAAACAAAGCAGCAGTGGAGACGAGAATGCTCAAAGCTCGGAAGAAGGATGTAACAGGAACAGCTAAGGATGAAGTCCCAGAATTGCCACCTTCGATAAAAAATTCAGAGTTCCTGAAACATGTGAAAGGAATTATGCTAGATGATGGGAAAATGGTGACGTTCAAAGGAAAACAACTGGAGCAGGAAGAACAACAAGTAGGTTGAATGCTTATCATACCCCTTTTCGACTAATGGCCGCCATTCTAGAAATGTTTTGAAAATTTCTTCTTCAGACCTGTAGACCCCAGATTCGAATTTAGCACACCAATTCTGGTCTACGTTAAAGCGATTTGACTGTGGAAAAGTTTGTGGTGGTTGTCCAACGTTTCTTATGTCGAAGTTTTTGAACTGCTGCAAAATTCTTTTTGGTCGTTCGTATCTTGAAATGAAAAAGAAGAGAAGTCCACATATCATCTATAGTGAATAAAAAGATCTTTCTGTATACGTTATTCTGTCACTTTGCTCCGAAAAAAATGAAAAAGACACAAAAAGAAACTTTAAGTAATTCATTCTCTTGTTAAAAAGCATGCATCAACTCTTGGTGATGTCAAAGTTTGTCAAAATTCCCAGATAATTAGTCTGAAAAGTTTTTACTGAAATCTTGCGATTTGGGCAAAAATACGCAATTCGCCACAGCTATCTACCAACTTCATACCCAAATAAAGTTTTGATCCTTTTCGGATGGCCAAATGATCTGAATAGATTATCACTCAACAACCTCACAGCTAATTTAGATTATGAACAATTCCTATTTTGTTCTTCGCAGGCTGCAGAACCCGAGAAAGCAGAGGAAGCAGCAGCGAGATCAGAAGAGCAACAACAAGGAGAAACAGAAAAAAGTTATGCAATTGATGGAAGCCTTCTTTCACAATTGACGAAAAGCAAAGAAAAAACACAAGATCCTATTGCAAGGAATACACAAAGTGTTACCTTAAATGTGGATACATTGAAGGGTTTATTGAAGAAATCAAATGATGGAGTTTCGCTGGCTAAATTGTTGAATAAGCAGCCTGATGATGCAGTTGTAAATACACAAGAAGAAGATCCAGGTAACTTTGAGATACAATACACCACTTCAATTAAGCGGCCTCGTTTTGGAAATTTTTCGAAATTTCTTCCTATTCGTCACATGAAACTTTTGAACCCGGATTCAGATTTAGCACCCAAAATTTAGTCTAGTTCAAACTACTGGCGCTTATGATGCTCAATTTATGACGATGTAACACGCGATGTAAACTTTGAAATTTTATAAGGGATTTGACCGCGAAAATCGTTCTG
Organism: Aurelia aurita; assembly: GCA_004194415.1. Classification (NCBI taxonomy): domain Eukaryota; kingdom Metazoa; phylum Cnidaria; class Scyphozoa; order Semaeostomeae; family Ulmaridae; genus Aurelia; species Aurelia aurita. The sequence continues at coordinate 900,491 of REGM01000045.1, forward strand.
GGGTGAAACTTTACACCCAGACACCCAGAGTCATTTTTCACGGTCAAATCCCTTATAGATAAAAAGGAAACTTTATGATAGGTTTGATAATCGAGATTTTTTAAACGGGAGTACTTTTTATTGGGACACCCGGTACTTCAAACCACTCCTTTCAAACAGGGTGCAGCGATTTGTGCGAACTCGGTGCAAGAAGTAACACTTTCGAAATTTGCACTGGCGTTCTAATTATGTTTGGTAACCATTCTAATGAAAATAACGTTAATGGATTTCAATATTTAGGTACGATTGAAGACTTTGCCGCTGGTGGCCTAAAGAAGACCAACGACTACAGAGCAGATCATCACTCTCCACCTCTTGTCTGGTCCGACGAGCTTGCAAGCGAGGCACAGAAAATGGCAGAGCATTTAGCTGATTTGAAATCATTAGAGATATCAGAAGATTTGGAAAAGAAAGGGTACGGCGAGAATGTCGCAAAAGTATGGGCGAATTTCAAGCTTGCAGGCGATGCTGCGACAAATATGTGGTATCATCAAAGCGAAAATTACCGTTTCGAGGATCCACATTTGGATCAAAATACTGGACAGTTCGCGCAACTGATTTGGAAGGACTCGAAAGAGCTCGGTATGGGTGTCGCTAAAAGTATCGACGATATCAATAATAAATATGTTTACGTCGTTGCGTTGTATCGACCACCTGGTAACATCGAAACAACGCTACGATCCAATGTGTTAAGAAGAGGTAACGATACGACGGACGTTTATGCGACATTTTTCAAAAGATCGAGTGCTTTACGACATCCTGGAGTGTTACTGCCGAAACATATCAGGGTTATCAAAGAAGAAGAGAAGAACTGATTTTTTCGAAAATAAAACTGGACTGCTGTTGTGACACAAAGTTTCGCTTCAAGTTATTTGATTGTTGGATCTAGGCATCATATTGACGCTGCATATAAATGCGAATGAAGCATTTGAAGTCATAAGCGAATTATAGCGCCAAATGCGAAACATGCAAGAAAAAATGTAGGCGAAACCTTAGAGATGCAAATTTCAATGTTAAGATAAAAAATAAAAGATAATTAAATATTGTAGAGGCCTAATAAATACAAAAAATGGGACAGCCTCGGCAAAATCCGATTTGAGTTTTTTGAGACTTCTCGCGGGACTTCTCGCGGCATCAAGGTCAATGTGCTAATCACTTTTCTAATCCTCCAAAGTGCGAACCCGCAGAGCACAGAGCAACGACTCATCTGCATCATCTAGACCACTTTCTTAGCGTCACTGAATCGTTAAACTAAGTATTTCTTAAAGACCCATCGCTAGCCATGATCCTTTGCGGCCCGAAAGTCGACTTTCGTATGATATGACAGTCAGTTCTGGCCTAAGTCCTGCTTGTTTTGCTTTTCATTAGGCGTGCAACGGATCACGGTTAGCAATGGGTCTTTAAGAAGATATCAAAGCAAGCTAATCGCTGAATGACGGACAGTTTTGTGTGTGTAAAATTTAGGCCAAATGGTAAGCAACGAGTAGACTCAATACATGTCATAGTTTCGCTCTTTGAATGAACTTATAACGCTACAACTGCAGCGACAACAACAACAGCAATTCAATGAGATGAGTGTAAGTTGAGGGCCTTATGCAGTGAGGCTAGGCAACGAGATGTGTAATTTTGATAATTTGAAAACCTTTATTTAATGGCGATATTCCGCAGCAAACATCTTGCCAACTATGTTGTATTCGGCAATAATGACGTGTATCATTTTGAGTCGTGAATCTACTGCACTGACATTATGAAAAACTAATTGAACATCGTATTGTACATTGTAGAAATTTTTATTGTAGAATAGCTCCTTTATTTCCTCTTTCTAAATTAGAATTTATACTTGTATTTATCAATCTAGTTTTAGATATTATCTCATGATAACTGACACAATTCTCTTTTCAAAATCATCGTTTCTACTTCGTTCTTTTCATTCTGTTTTGGCAGCAATCCGAAATTTAGCTACAAGTCTGCAAAAAGCGAGAGAACTTTTTAGCTTTGATGTGCAGGATTTGGAAACAATGGATAAAAAAGTTACCATTTAACTATGGGTAGTTAGAGCCGCAAGTGTGCTTCTATGGAGGAGCCCCACAGCTTGTATGCTTCTGCGGAGGAGCAATATATGTAGTTCTGCGGAAGAGGTAGCGAAAGAGATAGGAAAGAAGAAGAAACTTTCTTTTCTTTCCTTCACTACCTCATCCAAACAAATACAAACAAATTTCCTCCGCAGAAGCATACAAGCTGTGACGCTCCTCCATAGAAGCACACCTGCGGTGTCTCACTACGCATGATTTAACACTAAAATTTGCCCAAATGACAACTGGACAATTCATTCCATATACAACGACGAGTTTTTGCAACAGTACAATTTAACTTCAGTGGACAGTGTCAACTGTTTTCCGATCTTTCGCACCGTGAGATCAGCTTTTCATCTACAAGCCAAGTTCATCCCCAGTAAACATTCTCTGCTTTACAGGAAATAATATTTGTCTACAATGACAGAAATGAAAGCCAAGTAAAAAAGTAATTGGTCTATTTAATAATATGTACAAAAATCATTGAATAACAGTGGTCGTTAATCAGTAAACATCGACTAAATCTTACTGGAGGAACATCCACAAAGTTGTTCACTCGTAATAAAGTTCCCTAAGATTGGAAAATCTCCTTTTTTAGCAAATATACTTGCACGTAGAAGCAAAACTTGGATACAAATGTTATCACAGCTAACAGCAGAAGTAAACATGCATTATGGATAGTCCTCAAGAAGCAGTTACAGTATATACATAGCAGTCATTAAAGTATTCCAAGTTAATCTAACATTTAAAGATTTAACTATCACAAACGTTTCTTGAACAAGGTATCATGAGAACCTTAAAGCCTGGATCTAGGTATCGCACTATGTTCACCAAAAGAACGTAGGAAAGCAATGGTATCTTGTAATGCCTGGCACTTAAGTACCGATAGTTTCAGTGCTTAGGTTGGGTCACGTGATTAGATTTAAACGTATTTTCCCGCTCTTTTTTGCTTACGTTCGTAATGAGCCACGTGACGTAGCCAACGCTCAGAGCAGTGCAGAAAACTGTCGAGGATTGCCTTATCCGCCTCATATTTGGTATACGGCTCAGTTAGATGGTACAAGATTTGAATAAAGTTTCTATGATGGCTGGCGGTGGGTTTTTGTCTCTGTTACGTCTTGTTCACTGCTATCTTGATCACCGCCAGTGGCGGATTTAGGGGGGGGCAAGTGGGGGCAACTGCCCCCCCTTCACGAGGAAAACTCAGCTTGGCGCCCCCATTTTGGTGAGAAGTGCGCCCCTCATCGTGACCCTAATGCAGTCTTTTATGAATGTTTCGAAAAATCAAGGCGTTATTTAGTAGAAAAACCAAAGAAGTTTCTTAACTAACAGTCCAAAAATTTTCTCGCGCCTGGCGCGCTTTCTTTCTATTCTATTTTTGGCGCCCTCTCCGCATGTTGCCCCCCCCCCTTCAACTTTGGGCTGGATCCGCCCCTGATCACCGTTTCCACCACAGCTTTGTTTCGATTTCCTGTAACTGGGGTGGTCATGTCCTATTGCATGACGGGGCACTATGTACGTCCCATATTTCGGCCTTTTCTCTCTGTTAGGGGCCAGCTTTGTCCCCAAAATGCTCCTTTTTCTTCTGATTTTCAAAATTTTTCGTCCAAAAACCGGTCTGTTAGCAAAATGTTGGCTATTTTGCTGTAAAACCTACAAAAATTGCGGTCTTTTTCATGAAATCTGTGGGAAAACATAGGACAAAGAAATTCATGGTACTTGAGGCCCCTGCTGTACCTAATTTAACTGAATGTCCTTGCAACATGTCCATTTAGATATTGCATGCGATACATCCGTGTGAATCTTACGTTCCTACTTCAGAAATTTTCAACTTGGTAATCATGCAAGCTAGCTGACTTTTGTGTCCAAGAAAGTCATCACAATAAATATGAAGAAAGCACTAGTAGACAGTAGATCAATCTTTTCATCCGTACAGATAACTACAGGGAGTGGAAGGCAATACCCCGGGGGGGGCACTATGTATATTTTGGGTACTGGGGACGTGCCAATGGGAAGAGTATCGTTTTCATGATTTTGGTATAAGGAACGGTAGCGATTTTGTGATTTGGTATAAAGAACGGTATCCATTTTGTGATTTGGTATAAAGAACAAATAAATAGGCCATTTTTGAAAAATTGGTATAAAGTCGGGTATACATTTTCGAAAAAGTTGTATAAAGGAACTGGAATGTTTTTGAAGATTGAGTGGCACGTCCCCAACCAAAATCTGGTCAAGTGCCTCCCGGGCAATACCTAATTTGCAGCCCAGTTAAGTATCTAAAAGCCCGTCTACAGCACAAGACATCGGGTGGAAACATTTTCCAAAGGCTCTCCAATAGGAAATAACGACTTTCTAGTCAGCCTTAATTTGCGTAGATACTATCATTAACCAACTAACGACGAGCTATATCGCTATAAGGATCTGCTACCGGTATATCGGACTCAATATTAGCTTTAAGTTTTTCATACTCTGACACGACAGGCGTGTCATACTTCGCAACAACAATCCAGTTACTCTTGTCTCTAGTTTTAGCAACACCGAGTCCGAACTCTTTAGAAGTCTTCCAAATCATTTGTGCAAAATTTGAATTTTTCTTCGAAACAAACGGACTTACGAAATCAAATTTGCTTGATTCCTTTTGCCAAAGATCGGCTGAGTCTTTTCCAACATTTAGTGAGCTTATAGGGATAATAGCAACGTTCATTCCCTTGGGTATATTCTTTTTACCGAGGTCTCTTGTATCAAATGTCTTCTGGTCCACTAAGTCATCAGCCTCTTTCTGAGCTTCATCAGACAAATCATCAGACCAGTGGAGAGTAGGAGCGTGGTATTTCTTTCTTATGAGATTCTCTTCGAATATTGCAGCGTCTTTGACTTCATTGTATTCCGGTAAATCGTCATCTACGAAAATAGTAATAAGGTGATAAGGAATGCTGGTATAGAAAAGGAGCTTCAAGGAGGGTCCTGAAGGGGGTTGCGGGAAATCCCAGCCAACGATTGCGGGAAATCCCAGTCCATACTTAGTAGATTTTCAGGGACGACTGCACTTTAGCGGACCAGCTTTATGTCATATCTCTCGGGAACGTATTTGACCAAATACCCTACTAACCCTAACTAAGCCCTACCTCCCCCTAACTAACCCTAACTTACCCTAACTAAACCTAACTTACCCTAACTAACCCTAACTTACCCTAAAAAACCCTTTTCCAAACCTAACCCCGACCTTAACTCTTACCCCATGACACATAGCTTGTCGATCTTGAAAGCTGGTCCGCTAAAGTGCAGACTAGCCATTGTTTTTGCTGTTGGTATTCTCAGTCCTAGTCCACAAAATCCCAGAGTATCATTCTTGGCAAATCGCACATCCCATTCTACCCCTTCAGGACCCTCTTTAAAGGGGCTCCGTCTCTAAATTTCGGTCGAAACTGTGATTTCGCAATGTTTGATAGGCATTATCACACAGAATTTAATTTTTTTTCAAAAATGAAATCGTTATTTTGAAGATAAATTCTTGTACTTCGAAGAGGAACAAGCAAAACATTCATATTTTTTACGATTGCTCGGATATAAGTGGATTTTTAACGGTCACTTTTTGGTCGCTTGGGGGGAACCACCAAACAAACTGCAAAAGACAATGGACACGTGACTAAAATAATGGAGTTTACAGATTTGTTTACACTTTGGCGATGGAGCTCCTTTAAGGATAGGACCCTGATCAACAATCATATTTGCAGATTGAACGAAAGGATGCAAAGATGAGGTGATGACTTGCATTTTGAGCTAGCCAATAAAAGACCTTTCTATAAAGTATAATAAATACTTCAAAGGAAGCTATCCCTCCCTCTCTCTGAGAACGGCAAGTAAATGTGTCCAAATTGCATGCGTGTAGACAAACCTTTCAATGGTCAGTCTGCTGGCCTGCTGGCCTGACCTCCAATGTGAAACAGGTTTTAGCATTTATCGGTATTTATTCGTTTAGGCGCAACTTGTTCGTAGTTGTACACTTAGTTGTAATTTAGTTGCATGTTTTATGTAATGGCCAGGGGGTAGTCATAGTCTTTTGCACTCCCTGGCATCGTCCCTGTAGTGTTGTATAGTTGTACAGTAATTATAAAGTATAGTAGGTTGTAACATGCAGTGTAAAATCTTAGATGAATATAAAAAAAAAGTGCTCAGTCGATTTTCATAGCTTCAAGTTTGTGATGTTTCCTACGGCCCTGATCAGAACTTGACAATTTGCATCTCTTGGCTAGGATCAAGTGTAAATGAAACGAAACTCATGTTTGAAATTGTTCTTTTTAACCGAAATGTCAGCCTGCTGTGCTCAAGTGGTTTCTTATTTGCGGGTTCTTACTGCACTGGTTTTAGTTTCATCGAAAGTTTATAATTTGATGACAAATGACCTTAATTCAAAGGCTGTTGTATAGCGGGCTGGAAAGAAGTACTTAGATTTGCTAAAATCTTCATCACAACACCACAAATTGAAGGTCAACAATAATGAACTTTATTCGAAGAACACTCTTTTGGAAGCTGAAAAAGCTAAATTCCATGCATAAAAAAGCCATGCCGGTAGTGAAATTTATCAAAAAAACTCCGTGCAAAAGACGGGCTAACCGACAGAAAATTAAAAACTTTAACATTTGGTTAACAAGGCAGTTTCCAAGAAAGCTTCAAACTTTGATTTAATATTGCTTTTGTTTTTCAAATTTAAACATAATTAAACTTATCATTCTTGTTATATTAAATCCAAGAATTAAAGCTTTTAAACATTAAAGCTTTGGTTCACACTGAAACAGTTTTTGTAAAGGTGTATTGCTACACTTCCGAGCTGCAAACGACTTAAATAAACATCTCTCTTTCCCAAAAGAAGATCGCAACATTGCAATCGTCTCGCCCTTTTCGACAACACCTTGAAGAATGGAACCATGTGTCTGATATTTCCCCGAATTTAAGCAAAATCACCAAAAAATCTGAAAGCTGGAAGAAACTAAATTCAATGTTTGTTTGACGTAATACGTAGCAATGGAATCGTTATTCACAGTTTTAATATTTCAGACCTTCTTGGAATCAAAATTTAGAAGACAATTGCGTNGTCTGCTGGCCTGCTGGCCTGACCTCCAATGTGAAACAGGTTTTAGCATTTATCGGTATTTATTCGTTCGTAGTTGTACACTTAGTTGTAATTTAGTTGCATGTTTTATGTAATGGCCAGGGGGTAGTCATAGTCTTTTGCACTCCCTGGTATCGTCACTGTAGTGTTGTATAGTTGTATAGTAATTAGAAAGTATAGTAGGTTGTAGCATGTAGTGTAAAATCTTGGATGAATATAAAAAAAAATGGTCAGTCGATTTTCATAGCTTTAAAGGGAAGCTTTGGTTCACACTGAAACAGTTTTTGTAAAAGTGTATTGCTACACTTCCGAGCTGCAAACGACTTAAATAAACATCTCTCTTTCCCAAAAGAAGATCGCAACATTGCAATCGTCTCGCCCTTTTCGACAACACCTTGAAGAATGGAACCATATGTCTGACATTCCCGCCAGATTTTAGCAAAATTACCAAAAAATCTGAAAGCTGGAAGAAACTAAATTCAATGTTTGTTTGACGTAATACGTAGCAATGGAATCGTTATTCACAGTTTTCATATTTCAGACCTTCTTGGAATCAAAATTTAGAAGACAATTGCGTGGGAAAATATGTACTTACCAACATCTGGTTTATTTTCTTTGACATGACTTTGTTCCGCATCCGGTCTCTTCTCGGACGCTTCTGAAGTCTCCTTTGTTTCCTGTTCTTTCTCTTCATCGTGAGTCTTCTCATGACTTGCACCATTATCTCTCTGCGTAGGCGTAACCTCGTGATCAGACGAAAACCTCGATTCGGAGTGGAACGAATGATCGTCGATGCCAGTGTCATGATTTGACTCTAAACCGTGATCATGATAGAACGAAGAGACAATAGGCCGTTCGATCAATGGCGCTTCATGCCCGTATTTCATATGGACATGATCCTTAGCATGGCTGTCTTCATCAGAAAACTTCGACATTCTATCAAACGTTGGCCCTTTGTAATCAATACCTTCTGTGTTGAAAATGAACGGCTTATCGTTTTGCTTGAGCTTGCTTATCAGATGTGACACCCGTTCTTGACTCTCATCACCAGCTTCTCCGTTATTCAAACGGCTGTTTGCAGCAGCGTAGCTTTTATCAGGTTGTTCTGAAAGACGCTCATCTTGGTATCTCTCTTCGTGTGGCCTCTCATATTGACCTGGGTCACCATGAACGTGCTCCATGTTCTGTGACACGCGTTCAAGCAACGCTTGTGCATCTGTAGTCGTCTGCCCCTTTAGCCTCATCATGTGGACTATCCTCTCCGTGTTTCTCATGTGAGTATTGCTCCGCAAGCTTGTGCTCCATCTCCTCTTGCTTGGAATCACTCGCCGATGGACTCTCCCTCCTTTCGTTGGTATGAGCGTCCTTCACAGCCGCTTCCATGCCCTTTAACTTACTCGTAAGATCTCCAAGAATGCTCAGTAACTTGTCTTTTGCTTTGGTTCGTTCTTCGTCATCACTAAACCTCTGAATCTTCTCAGCACCACTTGGGAGACTTGTATTCAACTCCGCTAACTTTCCTGGGATCATTTCTTGCTGCTCTTTCTCGTGTTTTTGTTTATCTTCATCTATCTTTTCTAACTGCTCAAAAAATTTGCTTGAATCATCAAGTTTCGGCTTCGCTTCCGCCTCCTTCGTGGCCTGAGTATCAGCTGGTGCGAGCTTGCCCCCGTCATATTCTTTCCCAACTCCACGACTATCCTCTGCTATCCCAGCATCTGGAGTACTTGCATCGTCTCCGGGTTTGTTGAAAAAACCTTTAACTCCATCGTGGTCTTTGGAGAACTGTTCTTTTTCTGGTGTAGCACTCTGCTGCAACTTAGGCCTATCAGTGAACTGCACGGCATCAGAAGGACGTTTTTGATAATTTTCCTCCGAATGCATTGGCTTTTCGAAGAGAGAATGTCCTAAACGGCCTTTTAGATGTGCAAGTTCCTCTAGCAATTCTTCCTGTCGATTGTTCAATCCCGCATGCCCTGCGAATTCTNAGCTTGCCCCCGTCATATTCTTTCCCAACTCCACGACTATCCTCTGCTATCCCAGCATCTGGAGTACTTGCATCGTCTCCGGGTTTGTTGAAAAAACCTTTAACTCCATCGTGGTCTTTGGAGAACTGTTCTTTTTCTGGTGTAGCACTCTGCTGCAACTTAGGCCTATCAGTGAACTGCACGGCATCAGAAGGACGTTTTTGATAATTTTCCTCCGAATGCATTGGCTTTTCGAAGAGAGAATGTCCTAAACGGCCTTTTAGATGTGCAAGTTCCTCTAGCAATTCTTCCTGTCGATTGTTCAATCCCGCATTCCCTGCGAATTCTTTGAGTCCAGCATGCCGTGCGAATTCCTTTAATCCTGCATTTCCACCGAAGCCGTTAAATCCGGTATGCCCAGCGAATTCTTTCACGTGTGAATCGTCCCGGTTCATATATTCGTTATCTGGATGCAATCTGTGGCTAGCTAATCGACTGTAATCCAGTTTTGGATATAAACCTGCAACACTTTTATCAAACGGGTGGATATGCTTGTGATAATCCGCTTCTAAATGTCCGTCGTTAAATCCTTTCATTCGGCTACCTAATTTCACGTCTTCTTGTCCGTATGCGTTAGCTTGTTCGTATTCCGATGCTAAATTATCAACTTGAGACTGGGCCTCTGCGCCTCTTTCTCCTTCTTGGTGGTTACCAGTTGCACTTGGGTCATACGGCCCAGCCTTGTCTGCATTCCCTAGCCTATGTCGCGCTGAGAATGCAGACGCGTCTCCATAACGAGGATCATTCATCTGACCTCTTCCTGCGAATAACCGCGAGTCATGATGATTATTCTCGCCGACTGAGGGCGTATCTTTGACTTTGTACTCAGGCATGTCTTTCAAAGACATACCATAAAAGGTGGTCGCTTTATGGCCTCCCTGATTCATTTGCGAGTATGAGTGACCAGTTCTTGAATTTGAATCCGGAGCTGATGGGGAATCATGACCGTATTCAGGGAACATAGTCTGTGTTTGAGGCGTGAGTTTTTGTTTTAAATGCACGGGAATTTCGTGTCCATTTACTTCGTATGTAATTAATGCGTTTTTGTCGTAGAAATCTTCTATACCGTTGACATCAAAGACCTCTGTAAAGAATAGACGACACTGTCTAAATCTGAGGTCAAATATAAGGGACTAACTGGCTGTAATGAAACTATTTTAAGTGGGGAGACAAAAAAGGTAAATTTGGTGATCACGGGTATTCATAAGAGAAATTGATTTCATTCAGATGTCGTTTGTAAGAGCATGATTCCACGTCAGTAATTTAGAAATTTGGAATTCAGATAAAGTTTAAAAAGTTGAGTATTGCTTTCGAAAGTTACAAAAAAGATTTCTGCGTTTCATAGAAACACAGAAATATTCAGACACGTCCCTTAAAAACTAGACTACTCCACGTTATAGTCTGTCAATCAATCAATCAATCAATCCATCAATCAATAACTTTATTAATGAGTCAAAATATTTAGCGTACAAGCTAATTGGGGACACAAATTACTAATTGTCGCAGAATAATTCTTGTAGTCTTGTAGCAGAATAAATTTTCAGCAAGATTTTGGCAGTGGAATTTTGAACAATTCGATAATGTATTTCAAATATAGCCAAAACATTGGTGTATAGAGCTTACAGTTCATTAAACAATAAACTGAACATTTCTATGAAGAAAAATTGTATTGTAAGATTTTTAGGACAGACTACATAAATAATGCATTTGTGTAGCATAATAACAATAGGCGGGTAAAATGTAGAATGCAATACTGCCAGATGAAATCTGATATCAAATAATCTGTTGCAGTAAACAAAATAAAACAGAAATAGAAGCAACTAGAACTCACCGCCAGCTTCAGCCATATCTTTATTAAAATTCAACCCTTCATTACTAGCAATAATTTTCTTGACATAAGAATCTTCCATCGGATCGACATTTCGGTCTAAGCCACTGTCACTATGCCATGGCCCTGCAAAAATAACGCAAAAGGTCAAACATATCGTAACAACCATTGCAGCCATATTGGAATCGATATTAAACTGGAGCATTTTAAAACTGAAATAATAAACTGAAGATAAGAGGTTGTTTGCGACATGGTTGATCATTTGTCCATCCGACACGGAATTGTTTTTGTTGATTAAGGCCAAAATATCAACTGGGTAGTTTTTCTTGTTGGGTAGTTCGGCCTCACTGGACCAGAGTCCGCTTTTTGGCTATTTGTAATATGTATGGGACTTGAATGTTCCCCTATAATTTATGAAATCAATCTGTGTCGGACAGACCACTTATCAACCATTTCACAAACAGCCTCATAAGCATACACAGGTAGAGTGAAGCTTAATGCAACAAGTAACTTTTTAAATTATTTCATACAGCAGAATTTCACTTCACTTGCGAAACAACAAAAATATTCTAATATCATAAACATCAGTCTATTCATTTCATAAAAGTTGCGTAGTATTTTTTCTTTGAGGAAGGTTGCTGAGTCAGATCCTAAGCTGGCCGCCTTGGGAAGTAACCCCACTACTCATCCTAAAACAAAATCTGTACGTTTCTCTCCTCAGGAAAAAACTTAAAGTACTTGGGATGAGGTGCTAGTGGTCTGCTCGGCTTCGGCAATGGACCCTAGTGAGCGCTTCGAGCAGACGAAATACTAAAAAAATGTAATCCTGCACTGTCTGTCGTATTTTGCGCCTGTTCACCTGTGGGATGAAAAGCGAGTTTACGAATGAAATGTTGGATTTTCAGGCAGGGAAAACAAATAAAATCAAGTCTCTAGTTTTATAAATAACTTGTAATTTATATCGTATTTTATTCGTAACTGCATATGGTACAAGAGTATCAAACATGTTTTGCAAAATTGAAAACGTTGTCTTAGTTCTTAAATGTTTATTAAGTCTGCTTTTAATTCGATCTTATGGAAGTCTCTACGCATGGCAAAAGTTCGCAATCTTTGTCAACCTCGGTTCTGGTAAACTCATATACTAAATCTCACCTGAAATCCTGATTGTGCCTTTCTTCTTAGCATCTTCTTGCGAACCTAAGTTGGCCACAGGGTTACCCACAGGGCTGCCAACAGGGTTGCCCAAAGGGTTGCCCACAGGGTTGCCCAAAGGGTGTCCAGGGAAGAAGTATGATTTTTTATTTTGTTTGCTTTTCTTCACAACATGAGAATTTGTATTGATCTTTGCCTTCTTCGACAAACTATGTTGCTTTCCTTTGTGATTTCGCACAGGGTGACCATTCACGATAATCAATACTGCAAATAAAAACATTAGTGTCAGACATGTCCTTGAAGATGTGGAATGAGACGGATCTGCATTTCCAGCTTCTTCGCAATAAAGGATAGAAACCCTTCAAACAAGATAAAACCTACAATCTTGGACAAAAGTTATGAGACTGCAGATCGATTTCCCCCTCTCCCAAGTTCGAAGTCCCCCCTCCCCCCTAATCAATGTTTTTCGAGGTTGGAACACGTCGATTGGCTACCGGGTGAGTAAAAATAAAACAACCCCCTTTTTAAAGGACACTGCTCCCTGAATATCAAGATAATAATATTTGCAAATATATTATTTAATGGTGGACATGTTCAAATCGATTTTAAAATTTACCTGACTGAAATCGGCTACTCCGTTGTGAAATTATGAGGGATTTTCTCGAGAAAGCACCTTCAGGAAACCATCAAAACAGGTCGAAAATCAAGACAAAATTTTTCTAATATTTCTGCCTTGCAGCAATGGCTTTTACATGCTTTAGCACGTGTTATCCCTTTGGAACGATGAAAGTGTATGTCATCCTGGGAGCATAACAGCATTATTCCGGAAGATTTCATCCTTCCATGAGGATAGCACGTGCTAAAACGTGTTGAAGTCATAGCTGTAAGGCAGAAATATCAGGAAAATTTGGTCGTGATTTTAGGTCGGTTTTGAAGGTTTCTTAAAGCGGCTTTCTCGAGAAAATCTCCCATAATTTCACAAAGGAGTGGCCGATTTCAATGAGGTAAATTTTAAAATCGATCTAAACATGTCCACTATTAAATAATATATTTGCCAATATTATTACCTTGGTATCCAGGAAGCAGTGGCCTTGCAAACGGGGATTGTTTTTAGTGACTCACCCGGTATAATTGAACATATTTAGAACTCGGACTTCAGTTGAGGCAACACTTGTTTTATTTTTGCTCAAATCGGCACTTAGGCTTGAATTGCCTTGCAACGACCGAGGCAAATGTTTGCATCTCTCAGTTTCATGAGCATAGAAACATAAGGGGTGAGAATTATACGCTGGAAATTCTACAAACTGGCTCAGGATTGGCCAAAAGGCCAGTAGTAAACAATGGCCTAAGTAGGATCCACCATTGCTTCTTTAGACATATTGATTCAGGGATTGCCGAGCAGAGTTATCAGCCTTCCATATGATGTTTAATGATTTCTAAAAAATGAAGCTTTATTGCTTTACCCAAACAGTAACACATAACAAGATATTAGCCAATATCAGTGCTTGGAAATTTCCTTGAAGCATCCTAGCCTTTTATCTGTTATGATTACGTATATCTATACATTTTTCCACTTTCTGATGTTTCACAACATGTGCTAGCAGAAACGAAAAATAATCGCATAGCCACTTGGCATGTTTCAAAATGATTATTTCAAGCGAAAACTCTAGACAAATCTCAATCATTAACTAGAACTTTCTCGAAAAATTAGAAGGCAGATGTTACTTTAGATAGCAACAATAATCTTTCAAGTGTGAAGAAGATCGGGAGTAAATATCAGATATAGTTTTTACCAACACATCTTAGAAGTTCTTCTTAACAAACAATGTTCAGTTTTAGACAGTAAAATAATAAAGCTTCGTATGTTTAGATACAGTAAAACCTCGCATACAAGAACCTAGTGGATTAAGAACCTGCAGGCAAAAATTGTCCAATTAGACTACCATTTTATAAGAACCAATCCATTGTATTCANTGGCCTAAGTAGGATCCACCATTGCTTCTTTAGACATATTGATTCAGGGATTGCCGAGCAGAGTTATCAGCCTTCCATATGATGTTCAATGATTTCTAAAAAATGAAGCTTTATTGGGTTTTCCTAAACAGTAACACATAACATGATATTAGACAATATCGGTGCTTGGAAATTTCCTTAAAGCATCCTAGCCTTTTATCTGTTATGATTACGTATATCTATACATTTTTCCACTTTCTGATGTTTCACAACATGTGCTAGCAGAAACGAAAAATAATCGCATAGCCACTTGGCATGTTTCAAAATGAATATTTCAAGCGAAAACTCTAGACAAATCTCAATCATTAACTAGAACTTTCTCGAAAAATTAGAAGGCAGATGTTACTTTAGATAGCAACAATAATCTTTCAAGTGTGAAGAAGATCGGGAGTAAATATCAGATATAGTTTTTACCAACACATCTTAGAAGTTCTTCTTAACAAACAATGTTCAGTTTTAGACAGTAAAATAATAAAGCTTCGTATGTTTAGATACAGTAAAACCTCGCATACAAGAACCTAGTGGATTAAGAACCTGCAGGCAAAAATTGTCCAATTAGACTACCATTTTATAAGAACCAATCCATTGTATTCATTGTTTAAGAACTCAGGCTGACTTGCAAACTTGTCGGTTCTTATACGTGGGTTTTACTGTATATTAACTTGACAGTAGGCCTATGGAAAATTCAAGCGATTATCGAAACCTGTAGCATGGCAAGCTTCCAACCGATTCTGCTGGATTAAAAACTATGGGCGTTCATTCTACAAGCAATTATGTCTTTCAACTAAAAGCTGTAGGCAATGGACCTGAAGACAGATATCTCTGATCTGACGATAAAAAGAATTATCAGAAAAAATATCATAAATACCTGTTAGGATAATAAGGCACGAAGCGAAATTAAAACAAAATCTCCAATCCATTTCTCCTTTTATCAAGTAATCCACCAGATCTCCATGAATAATTTCTTGATTTTTCCTCACATTTCACGATGTTTCAAATTGTTGTTTACAACTATGATGAACAACAAACTTTTGTCTGTGTTAAAATATAGTTTTGAAAGGGGGCAGGAAGTATCCTTGAAATTAGGTAAGGACTAGATTATTAGAAATTCACTGGTTCTTATAAATCTGACCGGATCGTAGTAACTAGGGTCACTGAACGACAGGTGGGTTGATTCAAGTGCGCAACTTATAGCCAACGAGATTTCCTCCTTTGAAATCAAAACTCCTTATTAAAACAAGCTTTGTTGATGAGCGAGCATACATAAAGGGGTTGCTGATTCGTTTGCTCACTAATAGTTCTAAATTTGTGCAATATCTTAATACAACAGCGCAAAACAACGACAGAGCAGTTTTGTTAAGGAGTTTTTCAGTCACGAAATGTTAAGGATTAGTTGAATTTATTAGGATTTTTACGTTCTAAGTTTGGTTGACAAATCCTCATGTTGCTGATTAGTTCGCTAGCTAAAAGCTCCAAATTTTGAGTAATGTGTTAATGCTATAGCGCGAAACAGTGCTACAGCAGTTTTGCCAAGGAGTTTTTCAGTCACGAAATGTTAAGACCTGCTTGAATCTAATAGGACTTTTACGTTTTAGCATCGGTGGAGAAATTCGCAGCCAAATAATTGTTCGATCGCAAAATAAACCAAGTGACTGCTTGATTCACTGATTGATCGATCGACTGATTGGTTGATTGCTTGATTATTCATCAGGCATGAATGGAAAGACAGTGCAAGCATTCACTACATGCGAGCTATTTTGTTACATATTGCCCATCGTTCAACGAAACTAGATATTTATCCAATCAAAAGAAATTGTGCTGATAGCGTCTTTGGGCAACTCAAATTACAGATACAGTCATATAGCACTATATTACGTTGCCATGGCTATGCATTTGCCATGGCGTCACATACAGGGATCGTTTCTCCATTACAGTATCTTCGTTGATTCTACGCTTGGGTGAACGGGAATTATAGGTCTTGTAAAACACACACAATTGCGATCCGCCCTTAAAAGCACACAGTAACTCAAATTACAAGGTGTCGAGATAACTGTCGCAATATGTAACACTCTTGGTTCAGTAGTCACTTTATTTGTATCTAAGCAAGGCTAACTTACCAATTGTTATAAACAACATGCTCCAGTGTTCATTGCAAAAACTGGTACCGAAATTTGCAACATGTTAAAGGGAATCTAAGCATATAAAAGTGGCTCAAGCCACTTGCGGTCAAATTCTGGCCAATCAGATATCAGTATTTCCAGTTTACATAGATCAGCTACCCAAATATGGTGCAGCGCGTGTCACGGCCTATCGTCTTTGCACGGCTATTTTTATCAATGAACGATAGTAACTATGCTTATTGATACAGACGGCATGACGTCACAGCAGCGTTGAAAACACGACGCCATCTTGTTTTGGGGTAAATGTTCAGAAAATTTCTAAAGGAATCTATAGGAAATTTGCAAAAAGTTGTATAAAGTTGCTCCTCTATTCTACCTCGCGATAGTGAGAAGGGAAAGGACAGGTAGCAATTGTCAGTCAGCCCTAAACCTATGAAATAAACACACGAACATGCTGTTTTTAAAAGCAAAACAAAAATTTAGGCCAAGAAAGCTGTGAGAAACTTGCCTTTGCGTCGATAATTTCGTAGTTAGCACCACAAACTCTGTCGGCTGTGAGTTGCTCGTCGCTTCTTCAAAGTCAACCTTCCTTTTAGACATTCGTCTATCTATCTGCTAAAGTTTTTGAATAATTTGAGCAGCTTCCAAACTTTTTGAATTAATTTATTGCGATAAATAAACGAGACAGTCTCGAAATCCCAGTGCGACGCTATACTTTGTAATGGCTTCATTTACCCCAAGTCTGATTTTCGAGCACGAATTGATCAAGTCACGTGACATGTCGTCTGTATGAATAGGTGAATAAAAGCGACAATAGACCTTTTAGCTATTCTACAAAGGAGTCTGGATCGAGCGATATTTGTATACATTTTACAGAAATCTGACGAATTTTCGAATGTGCATACCAGAGATAAGAGCTTTAATGCCGCTCAATCGAACCTTTCAAAAAAATCTCTTGCTTCGTGTTATCGATGGGAAGCTATTAGATAAAACAATAGCATAGAATGCAACGCAATTTTAAGAACGCAATTAATGCAGTGTTTATAATTTTAGAATAAATTTTAGCAAAAATACTGCACATTATATAGATTTCATTTTGAAAAGGGAATTACAAAAATTTGCCATGAAACAGTTCCAATAAATGCTCCTTCAGCAAAGTAGTCAAGTAATACAGTAACGCAAAAACCATTATTTGTTTGTCTTCAAAACTTGCCAATGAGAGGGAGGGGCTTTTTGAGAAGCTGGAACGAGGCTAGAATCATAAGTTTACCAGAAGGATACAGGATACATGCACAGTTCAGTTGCCTCAGCTCTGAAGTTCCCCAGTTAATCCTAAAGAAGCTAGCACAATAACGTCTCCTGATTTATACATGAGAAACAGGTATTGCAGTAACTGTGAAACTATGGCAAAACACATTCAGTCTAAAACGTATCATTCATTTCTAACAACTATGAAATCACGTACAATTCTTAAAACTAATCAGATGAGATTAACCTTCAATGGTCGTCCATAGTTCATAGGTTCATAGGTCATAGTTCATAGGTTCATAGTTCACTAGCTCACTACCGATAAATAACTGATACTTTCCACTGCTGATCCATTCAACCACTTACCTCCTACTTTACAAAGTTCAGAGTTTGTATCCCAGATGAAATTGCAACAAAAAGGCTATCTTGAGAATACTTCAATGAGTAGACAGGACTTCCATTCCCTTTCGATGCAGTGTAGAATGACTGTG
This sequence comes from Aurelia aurita, assembly GCA_004194415.1. Classification (NCBI taxonomy): domain Eukaryota; kingdom Metazoa; phylum Cnidaria; class Scyphozoa; order Semaeostomeae; family Ulmaridae; genus Aurelia; species Aurelia aurita. Next base: position 918,591 of record REGM01000045.1, read on the forward strand.
AGAAGAAAGAAAGATCCAATGTATGAAAACATTGGAATGGGTGGGTAAACGAACGTATCTACACTGTTTAAACATTTTTGGAAAACAGTCCATCAGATCTGCAAACAGCCAACTCTTTCGTTTGACTGAGGTCTCAGCTTAGTTTTGAAAATAAATTAGTTATCAATAGTGCACTCTTCTGCTCTCAAAAAATATCTTATTTGTTCACTGTAATTCGCTGTTTCACTAAGAAAGGGCAGAAGACTGCATTTTGGCTTGGGCTATTGCTTTTTAATGACAAGGGCACCATTGCGAATCCAGGAAAGTCCCTTGGCTAATCATTGATTTATGGGAGAAATAGTGCATCAAAAATGAAAGGTAAAATCTTAAAAAATAGGTTGAAATCTCAGTGAGACAAAGGACTACAAATTCCACACATTTCTGCGTGGTTTTTTGCAATATGTTTTCTAACTAGTAGAAGTGCAAGCAAAATAACTTACCCGTATTGGTGCCGTCATGCGCTTATCCCATAATCTTACCTGGAAAATGAAAACTAAATTAGCATTGATTTACCAAAGCCTACCAAGTACTAAAGTCTGTCTCAAATTAGATGTCACGTGAGATTTGCGATAACGCAAAATTAAACATGCTAAGCACTTTAATTGTTCTTATTCGCGGACATTTTCATGTGATATCTAATTTGAAATACCCTTTTAATATCAGACGTGCCAACAGACAATAGCAACCTTTGTCAGAACTTGCCGATATTTTAAATGATAAAATTAAATGAAAATAACTTGCACGAAGTAATTATTACCTTCAGCTATTTGAAAAACAATGAAACAGCCAAAAATTGTTAGTTAATCGGAGCTTTATATCGACTTGAAACTTTAAGGCTTAGTGACAGACAACCGCACAGCAAGTAAAATTTTACCAAAGACACAATTTCTTACCAATCCGAATCTGTTAGCACCACTGAGCAGCATCCAGTCTCGATTTGATTCCATACAAAATATTGCATTATCATCAGGGTCCATCCATGAGCGGACACAACGCCTGAAAACGAGATATGTGGAGGCTTACTATTTCGTTTTTTGTTCTGCTATTTATCCCCAATTATAAAAGTTTATATTGTTTCCAACCAATAAAATCTAATATTCTTCCCCGATTTTTCCAAACACTGTTGATCCATCAGTGCATTTAATGCATAAAATGACAGTGCAATACACGCATTTTGTTAGGTTCTAAATTTATTTTCTGCATTTAATATGGAAGAACTTCATACAAAAATTTGGATGATGCATTTTTATTCACCATTTCCAGTTGCTTTGCGAATGCAGGAGAAATAAATTCTGGCACTGTCTGAAAAGCTGGCATTCTCATGATTCTGTTTACTAGGATTCATCTAAAGAAAAGATAGATCTAAAACAGTGCTAATTTTACCTCGTTCGAAGATCCCATAGTCTCAATGTCGTGTCATAGCCACAAGTCAAAACAGTATGTCCGTCTTCCATCTTTAGCTGCAGGATACCAGCACCAAGTCGTTCTTTTTCGCTGCCATTGCTAGTCATGCCATACAGCATTCTTCCCCTGTTGTGACGAGAAATTAAATTTGTTAATCAGCAAATATTCTCTTGATAAATATCTTTTTCATATCTAAGGCCTGGTTCAAACTTCGCTCTTTTTATTTGCCAAAACTTAACTCAATAGACGATTCCGGAAAAGATGGCGTCGAGGGGCATTTGACCAAGATGCATTGCGTTTAATGATCGAATTCCTATAGAATCACTATTGATTCCATTATAGAACGCAATGCATCTTGGTCAAATGCCCCCCGACGCCATCTTTTCCGGAATCGTCTATTAGGAGCGACACTTGAGAATGTTTGGCGCGACTCCCGTTTCAAATGTCGGACTTACACGTGTCGCTCCAAATGTGTTTTAGAATTCTTACATAAAATGATATTATGTTTTAACTTGGGCACAATAAAAGTTTGAAACTAAGTCATTCTTGGGTCTCACAGCTCGGCAAGCTCTGCAGATCTAGAGCGATCAAAAGTAGTCTACCGCTCCTAATAAAATCTGCCGTGCCAAACTGATCCAAACGTCGTGCCCATCAAGTACGCAATTCTCAACTTAAATTTAGCACATGAGAGGAGCGACATTTGAACCAAGGACTAATTTGAACGAAGAAACTTTTTCTGAAAGAGAAAACAAGAATGCACATGAAATATTTTTGAAAAAGTTTTGATAAAACCTTACAAAGCTAGCATTTCAGCTTTGCAATAGAATACTACACTTTCTGTATTTAATTAAAGCTGTGATACTTTTTACATACCGATTTAAGTCATAGACCCTTAATGCTCCATGGTGTCTATTATGTGCTGCCGTTCCAACAAGAAATTGGCTGAAAGAGAAAAGCGAAAAGTTTTAGCAAATCATAGGGTGAGTCAAAAACAATTTCGGAGTTTGAAAAATCCTTAAATTCGGAAGTTCTACTGACGTTAAAATTTGATTTTTCAGTGACTCATATATAAATTATATGGACTCAATACATGTCGTAGTTTCGCTCTTCAACTGAACTGATAATGCTACAACTACGACAACACGTCTATTAAGAACGTCACTGCAGCGACAACAANACAAAGCCAGCATTTCAGCTTTGCAATAGAATACTGCACTTTCTGTATTTAATTAAAGCTGTGATACTTTTTACATACCGATTTAAGTCATAGACCCTTAATGCCCCATGGTGTCTATTATGTGCTGCCGTTCCAACAAGAAATTGGCTGAAAGAGAAAAGCGAAAAGTTTTAGCAAATCATAGGGTGAGTCAAAAACAATTTCGGAGTTTGAAAAATCCTTAAATTCGGAAGTTCTACTGACGTTAAAATTTGATTTTTCAGTGACTCATATATAAATCATATGGACTCAATACATGTCGTAGTTTCGCTCTTCGACTGAACTGATAATGCTACAACTACGACAACACGTCTATTAAGAACGTCACTGCAGCGACAACAATAACAGCAAGTCAATGAGATGAGCGTAAGTTGAGGGTCTTTTACAATGAGGCTATAAATCATAGGGAGCGGTACTAGCAAAGAATTCACAATCTAAAGAGAAAAAGATAGAGACTATTCCTTGGTTAATGAAAAGTAACAATCAATAATTAGTGGACAATTTTACTTTCGCCATCAGACAAAACAGGCATATTTTTTAATATCAATTTCGTCTTTAGACAACAGTGCTCTATTAACTAGAGACTAACGATGGAACTTTTCGTACACAAATCTTACCAATTCTGTAAAGAATTCATTCAGTCCTCAATACAATCCCAAATAACGAACCCCAACTAAGTTATTCATAAATTCACAAAAGTTTAACAAACTTCCAATAGAACAACCTTCTTCTGGTTCCCTTCCGAGTTTGTTATACTTGGGTAAGAAATAATCAACATATTATCCAAGGCAACATAGATTTAAAAAAATGTAAATATACCTTTTAAAGCCAGTCAAGCAAAGAGATCTTGGCAGATCTTCAGTTGGTATCGTTACCAAACAGTTGTGATCAAATTTTGACCAAATCTACAAAACAATTGTTGAAATATAATACGGAAGAGGAAAGGATTTTAATAAATAATATATTCTGGAAAATAAATGAACTATATATATACCATTAAAGTATTTCAAAGTACTGAACATGGCATGGATATCTTAAATGCTAACGACATATTTTTTTAAATACTAAACGTTATACGGCTCTAAGAAATTGACCTTGGCCTCATACTTGGAAACGTTAAATACCTTAAGTGTATGATCTCTTGATCCAGAAATGACAACATTTCTGTCAGCATCAACACAGTAAACACCTTTGCTATGGCCATGGAGAACCCCCATGCATCTTGATTTTCTGCCAACAGTCCAAATACGAACAGTTTTATCCAGACTTGCTGAATATACATTTTGACCATGTTTGACAAATCTGACAACATCATCTGTGTGGCCTCTCAAACGTGACAGACACTGCTCCTGACTTCCATGAATTTTTAGGAGCTTTGGAATTGAGTAGGAACAAATTTCTGTGCCTTGAGATGTCATCAAAATGTCTTCTTGATTGTTCATCTGAAGCCATGGCATCAAACTAAAATATGAAAATTAGGGCTGTGACTTCTTTCTCTGAAAATTACAACTAAAAATGTAACCAACAAGGCTTGACATTTTGGTATGCAAAAACATTGTATAGAACTTTAGTGCAGGCAGATCAACATTAAAGTAAATAGAAGAATTTGAATCTTTTATCTGGTATGGGTTTGAAATTTTAAAATGAAGAAATGTCCCTCAGGGGCCAAGAAATAAATCTTTAAACTACATTCTTTCAACATCAAGAGATATCATCTGAAATTTTGAGGGATATGAAATGTACAATATATGTATCACTCTTTTTGTGACTTGTTCTTGTCCTTTTTCATGCACTCTGAAATCAAGGATTTTTCAAAAAATGTATTTACTCATACCTTCAGTGCTCAGAAAAATACAAAGAAACTCACACAAAAACATATATAAGCCTTTTAGCTATCAACCAGAGTTCAATTCATTTTGATTAATTCAGTATTCTGCATAACAGGAATTCCAAACAATTTTTAGCACATATGATGATTTTCAAATGGTTATATCCTAGATAATCCTTGCTGCAGAGTGTTCAATTTTTGTATGGTAAATGAGCAGAAAGAATCAAATGGATGTGAATACTTACTAAGGTTGTCTGAACAAAAGAGGCCTTGTTGGCTTCAAAATCCCATTTTTCCATCTTTCGCCAAAGCGATATACTTCCTTCAAAGATTCTTGAATCCTTAAAAACATTAGCACAACGTTTATAAAGAGTTATCAAATGAAGTTTATTTGAACCACAGGATTGTCCATTTTGGCTCTCAAGACTCAGGATGTCAGTGGAATTTCTCAAACAAATTTATTAAGATTCATGATTTTAAGGAAGCAACCATGTTGCTTTTCAGAAATGTTCACTTTCAAAATTTTTCAAAATATGTTAATAAAAAGTGTCCGAAACTTTTCCCCCAAGTTTTTTTCCAAATCTTTTCCGGCCAAAACATTTGTTGTTAATATGGGTGGGTGCACCTGAGATTTCTGTACGAAAATCAAGACAGTGAACCTGACATTTCAAAAGAAATTTATAAACAAAGGAGAAAACAATAGATTAAGTGTAGTTACACATTTTTTCTTTTATAAGAAACTTGGATCAGCCCATAGTACTAGAAGTTTCTTAATTTCACATGAAAATTTCCGCTTTTTAGTACTACAAGTTTCTTAATGTGTTTCTTATTTTTTGGATGCATGAATTATGATGTAGTTTCTACCATTGCCACGTATTTGTCTCTTGACATAAAGCACAATCTTTAGCAAGAAAAAGAGTCGTATTGGGCTCAAAACACAAAATTATAGTGAATATTACTCAAGAATTAAGTTTGAGCGATGATTCTCCCATGAAGTTTTTTAATTTAGCTTTCAAAAGTTTCTTAGCGTTTCTCAAACATAGTACTAGAGTTTCTTAAATTTTCAGCCATCCTAGTACTAGTTTCTTATAAGCCAGTTTCTTATATAAAAAAATGTGCATGTTCTTTGGGAGCTCATGTGCACCTGCACCTATTGCTATATTTTTGGCCTTAAACGCTTCATTGCACCCGAGATCTTGGCAAGAAGTGTCATACTTTCCAGTCTAGGTTTTTCATTCTGCAAAAGCCTGATTCATTCAGTAAATTCTCTAAGACAAAGAATCTATTGTACTTTCCACTGCACTGTATTGTAAGTGATCTATTTGCTTTTGTACAGCTGAGTGAGTGTTCTGCTTAGCAAAATGATGGCCCTGAAATTCTTACCCTCCTTTATTATGCTTGCTTTTGACATTCTCCAACAAAGAGTACTCTGCTGCAAACCTTCTCCACAAGCAATCATCGCAAGCTAAAAGTCTCATACGCTTGCTGACACTGGAAACCATGCATAGGTCTTTTGGACCAAGACATTTCAAAATACAAATCAGAGCGTCGTCTGGCAACGCCTCTAGAGTGACTTTCAACTCTTCGGTATGCNACTCTGCTGCAAACCTTCTCCACAAGCAATCATCGCAAGCTAAAAGTCTCATACGCTTGCTGACACTGGAAACCATGCATAGGTCTTTTGGACCAAGACATTTCAAAATACAAATCAGAGCGTCGTCTGGCAACGCCTCTAGAGTGACTTTCAACTCTTCGGTATGCGCTTTCTCTTGGGTGAAAGAAGGTTCCATCTATCTCCTAAGATTCCTTGATCAATGGGCAAAATGCTAAAAATGATAATCTGTGATCTTGATAGCTGCATTTGTAGTTTGAAGGAAATCGTTACAAGCTCAATTTTTCGTCTCTCCTGACTTCTTTAGGCCTAAAGAAGAGGATTGTTTATACCGACAACCTCGATTTCGTTCCTGATTCGGGAAGAGATTCTTCGCAATGGCGAATGGCCTAAGCAAAAACAGTCAGAAGCTGCGAGAGATCTTTCACTGGCTTTGAAACATGAATGCTCCTAACTTTGAACGATGAAAGTTCTTATATACACTCTTAGCTTTTGTGAGAAGCTACGGAATGGATTCAGCATGCAAAATTCTTACTATTTCAACAAAAGCATCTCAAGAAACTCATCTCATTTGGTTTGCAAATGGCTAGAGCAACAGAGATGCGCAGCACTTTAGTCATCAAAACTAGTGTAATATAATAATACCACATACATTACGTCGAAATTGCTGGTAATAGTGCATTACATTTTGATATGATGTAAATAATGCCTTTAATCAGGACTACAAAGAAATACAGTTCTCCAAAAAATACACTACAATACCATCGATATGTACCTAACAAATGTAAACTTGCGTCCTGCACAAAATAATTGATATAATCTACTGCAAAATGCTTGCCAAAACACCTGGTACACATTTCCAAATTGCTTGTGTCTGACTCTATCCACCTCCCCTTACTTAAATTTTTCTATAGGGATACACATTCAAAGCACGACCATCGCAGTTTCCTTACAACACAAAGATAAAAAACTGTCGCACATTTTTAAACGTTTCGCTTTCGCTTCATCAGAAATCATCTGATGGATGAAACGAAAGCAAATAGTTTTGAAGATCTTTACTACATCCATATATCTATAGAAGGGATAAATCTGTTGGCAAGATGTATATGGCAACTTCGGGGTGGTAAAAACAAGAGAAACGTGTAATTACATGTGTATACCAAGGGCTTTGGCAAGCAATTTCTTAGTCTACAGTATTCGTATCATTTAAATTCGTTCAGACCTTTACATACACTGAACGTCAAAATGTATTTTATGCTTCAAGATTATGAATCAGTCATTAAGAAATAATGTTCTCTTGTGTGGCGCGGTTGATATAGAAAATCCTTGCATGTACAAAAATTGATATAATCGAATATACTAGATATATTTAGAGATGCGCACACAATGTCCAAAAATAATAATTCAAATTTAAAGACCTTTGTTGTAGTAAATTGTATCACTTGTCGCTTTTACTTTAATTTCTTCTTCCAATTTGCTTTTCGATATCTGTAGAGGGGCACAAAGAGGTGTCATTCCATTAATCATGACATAATCTGTCAGTTTNTTCAGACCTTTACATACACTGAACGTCAAAATGTATTTTATGCTTCAAGATTATGAATCAGTCATTAAGAAATAATGTTCTCTTGTGTGGCGCGGTTGATATAGAAAATCCTTGCATGTACAAAAATTGATATAATCGAATATACTAGATATATTTAGAGATGCGCACACAATGTCCAAAAATAATAATTCAAATTTAAAGACCTTTGTTGTAGTAAATTGTATCACTTGTCGCTTTTACTTTAATTTCTTCTTCCAATTTGCTTTTCGATATCTGTAGAGGGGCACAAAGAGGTGTCATTCCATTAATCATGACATAATCTGTCAGTTTCGAAGCTCAATGGATTACAAGAACGATCATTATGCAGAATAAAACAAAACTAACTTCGGCTCAAAATAAATTTCAGGCGCATAAGTCTTCAAATAAAATAAGTAATTAATGAGTTTCGCAAGAGTAATTTCGCGTTATCGCAAAATTTCGCCTGACATTAATTTTGAGGAAAACAGTAACTCGTCAAGTCAGTGGTCAAACAATATCAAACAGTTGTTAAAAAGGCGAATCCGGTCTGTAGCATGACTCATGAGGTGCTTGTTTATTTATGTCTACAATGTTTATTATAGTCTGTCTCAAATTAGATGTCACGTGAAAATGCCCGCGAATAAGAACAATTGAAGTGTTTTGCATGAGTAATTTTGCGTTATCGCAAATGTCACGTGACATCTAATTTGGGACAGACTTTAAATGCTTTGCATTCGATAAAACAGAAAAGAAAAGTACACAGAGAAATTAAACAACATCAATTTTAAGTCAAATCAATTGAATCCACACCTTAATATAAATCATGAATAATCTTGTTCGTATGACAAATTTAAACTTTGCAAGTTCAAGGGTTTGATCTAATATGATCTAAAATGCTATTGTTCCAAATCTCGCACGGGGGTGCACTTGATTTTGCACTTTACAGTAGAACAAAGAGTTGGTTCCAATTCCTAAAAGCAGGCAACAGCCTGGAACGAGTTGAAAAACTTGATCCAACAATTACATAATCTAAAATGTTATTGTTCCAATTCTCGCGTGAGGCTTGACTTGATTCTGCACTTTGGAGCACAGCAAGGAGCCGATTGCTTTCCTGAAAGCAGGCAACCTCCACGCGTAAATAAACGGATTCATCGCGGAGTTCGTAACTGCGAGCAAAAATGTTACGTCCCTCATCCAATGTCTCAACTCACAGCTACCCCCGGATGAGTTCAGATAAAATATCATTGAACATGATGGCACGAAGCAGATAAGAAATGCAGAGAGCATTATCAATAGCATCATCTCCAATTTACGATTCGCGGGGTTGTTTGGTGTATGCATTCTTATTGAGTGTGAAAATGTCTCGCTTTTATTCGGCGAAGATCGCTCTTTACTCAAAAGTATTTCAGGACTTGCAACAATTTCGTTTGCCTGTGTCAATGTCGAGGGGATTTCCCTCTCACCATCTTGTACCGTTAAGTCATCAGCACACAGGGAGATGCAACGAGGACTTTCCAGGACACGCTCTTCCCTGGGTCGCTCGCCAAGTTGTTTTACTTTAGATTGGCTCTCTTTCTCTACGGAGCTGATTATTTCATCTGGCAGGAAATCTTCTTCAAAACAGTCCTCTTGACTACTAATATCCCTTACAGCCTTCGAGGTAAAGCTTTGCTTACCACTCGTACCTTGAGGATTTAAATCATCCCCAAGGAAGGTCTCATTCTCTAAGCCATAACAAGTATTAACGTCGTTTGCAACACATGCCTCTCCTGTACGACATTCTGCTGTTGCTGTATTAAGAGGATGACCAGAATTTCCTTCTTGCAGATCTGTTCTGCTCTCGCTTTTCTCTTCATCTCGTTGAACACAAGATCCAGTTTCATTCTTCTCGTTCCTCCATTCCTCGTCTCCAATCTCCAAACTCCCCACACTCCTGACACGCTTCAATCTGACTTTCTTCTTTTGATAAGCAGCATCTATACTCAGATGCATCCCAAACGAATAACTAAGCTGTACCCTCCTATGTTGTCCATAGCTCACTGTTTCCTCAATATCACCAAATACTTCATCTTCTACTTCTGAGGTCTGTGCCACTTCAGTCGTTGTACTCATAATGCTTAATCTCCTTAAACTATCAGCTCCCGGTAGGCCATCCGCCCTGTCTGTTTCACTCTCCTCTGGAAGTTCTTCTATCCTAGATATTGCACTCTCGCTCTGCAAGCGATGCCTCGAATTAATCCTTTTCAAAGGGATAACAGCGATTTCGTTACGACCACCATCGTAAGACACTTTCCTATCTCGCTTTTTAACGGCGCAGTACAACACGAAGATGGTCGAAATCATTACGATGAACGTAAATAGAATACTAACAATAGCCATTATCATCGCCATTTGCTCGTAACCGATCTCGAAATAAACACAGGACACCGAAACGGCGATAACCCAGATACCAACAGCCGAAATTACGTGATGCCAAAATGATAATTCCATTCTGTAGCGTAATGGGAATCGTATGGCAATAACACGATCGATGCATAATGCTGCAAGATTCAGCAGCGATGCAGATACCGATGCAAAATAACTGTAATGCAGTGACTGCCGCAAACGTTTCATTTCACTCGGAAGAGTACCTTCAGCCTCGATTACATGTGTCACAAGGGCTAATGGACACGTCAGCATCCCCACTACGAGGTCCGCTATAGCTAAGTTGACAACAAAAAAGTTGAATGCTGTCCGGAGCTCTTTGTTCGGATCTTTAAATACGGACAGTATGACGAGAAAGTTTCCAGCTGTAATTACTGGAATTAAAATTGACGTTATCGAGGCGCTGAATATTGAAAGTATCTTTGGGGCTTGTACCAATGTGCAGTTGACAAAGTCTGTTATTTCCGACTCAGTCATCTTGTTGTTTACAGTAAGCATCGACTATGAACGATAATCAATGAACGCTAGCGCCATTCCACGATAAACGACACCTCCTGACGACTCTGAACGGAAACATAAGAAGTCAAGGTTTAGCAGCTCCTTTGCAGGACAAGTTTAACTCTGTAAAACTGAAAACAGAATCGACAACAGCAGAAACATAAAAACCAGACAATTGCCAATGCAATGCAGTAAAGGTTACAACTTTTCCATTTTCAGCACCCAATGACAAAGTTAAAGTTTAGTTGACTCAGTTCAAATAATCTTGAAGGTTTAGCAAAAGTGATTTTCTCAATTTGCCTCAGAAGAGCACACCCCCTTTTAACCTACAGTGATTCACGTGTTCTTCCTGGTATGAATATCAAGAGGTTAGGTATAATGGAAGCTTTTTCACAAAGAGTGATTCGCTTGCTCTTTATGGCATCAACATCAACAGGTCAGGTATAATGGAAGCCTCTTTACATAGAAGTATTCATTTCCTCTTCGTGGCATAAGCATTAATAGGTCAGATACAATGTTAGCCATACGTTCGAAGTCTTTGTGAAGATTTAGCATGAAATACTAACCATATGGGATCTAACGACAATTCCTTAGCTGGTGTCTGAAGAGCGCTGATTTAGATAGCTTGAATTTTGTAAAGTCAGGTATTCTAGCAGGCGTATCTTTTCATGGCTCTTGATAAATTCTCGTCGAAACAATCTTGAATAAGGAGNCCTTTTCACAGAGAGTGATTCACTTGCTCTTCATGGCATCAACATCCATAGGTCAGGTATAATGGAAGCCTCTTTACAGAGAGGTATTCATTTCCTCTTCGTGGCATAAGCATTAATAGGTCAGATATAATGTTAGCCGTATGTTCCAAGTCTTTTTGAAGATTTAGCATGAAATACCAACCATATGGGATCTAACGACAATTCCTTAGCTGGTGTCTGAAGAGCGATGATTTAAATAGCTTAAATGTTATAAAGTCAGGTATTCTAGCAGGCGTATCTTCTCATGGCTCTTGATAAATTCTCGTCGAAGCAATCTTGAATAAGGAGCAAGGAATACCAAGCGAAGCCACGGAATCCAGTAGTAATTTCTCATCTATCCTCTTTAGAGCCAGATATTCTGCACTGTATTCTGTTTCCGCTTCTACCCAAAAACATCTGCAGACCTTTGCATATCAATTGCCTAATACATAATCAATTTGAAAGATATATTGAGTGCGAGGAAATCTTCAAAAATGAGCTTTCTCTCATAAATCATTATTCTTTAATACTAAGAATGCTATCCGCTAAGACTTCAAAATCGGTTGTGTCCATGGACAAGGAATAATATGCTCTCATTGGCATTGCATTTTGCACATGATGTTGAATTGAATTAAAATGAACTGAATTCTGAGGCATAAAGGGATAAAATGATAGCCGTAGAATTGTAGACAATAATTTGTCCAGGTTGTGAAGCGTTATTGGTATCTTCCTTATGTGAAAGACAAGTTTTTATTCGTTCTAGTACCTCGAGAAACTGATATATTAGCCCATGTGAGTCTCTCAAACGTCCTTCAGTAGATTTGTAGATCTTGCATGTTTTATTCGTGCTCAGTCTCTACGTATGAACGGTTTTGTGACGGGAAAGAAACACCATGATTGTATTTAAAGGCGCGTAGTGACATCCATCTCATCTTTGAACATCTCTACAGTCTTCAAATTTGCTTGGATAACATGATATAAATTAGAAAAGAGCTCCCTCCGGTGTCTTGAAATACTAACTCTCTTCACGTATGAAAACCTTTCTAGATATCCCGCTTTGTAGCATACAGAATGGTTCTTCCCTCTTCAGTAAAGTTCTTGAAATTCAAAAATACGTTAAAACCTTTCTAGATATCCAGCTTTCTATCATACAGAATGGTTCTTCCATTTTCAGTAAAGTTCTTGAAATTCAACAATAGGTTCTTTGGTCGCTTAAAAACATTATAAAATCGTTGTTACTTTGTTGATAAATCCATTTCTTTGACTTTAGATCAAGCAGTATTTTCCTTAAAAGTAACGTCACTAAAAGCTGGTAACCGAAGCAAGCCTAACTAATTCTGCCATTAATCTTGATCATACAACATAAAGAAATAATCTTCTTCTTCTGCAGTCATACTGACAATTCTGAGCAGTGTGCTTCTTCTTCTTCCCTGCTGATAATCTCGTCAGGTGCTTCAAATATGGTCTGCTACAATATCACTTATCTTCTAAGTTGAATAAAAAGTTAGCAATTCATGCTGACAATTCTGAGCAGTGTACATGATGCTTCTTCCCTGCTGATAATCTCGTCAGGTGCTTCAAATATGGTCTGCTACAATATCACTTATCTTCTAAGTTGAATAAAAAGTTAGCAATTCATGCTGACAATTCTGAGCAGTGTACAGGATGCTTCTTCCCTGCTGATAATCTCGTCAGGTGCTTCAAATATGGTCTGCTACAATATCACTTATCTTCTAAGTTGAATAAAAAGTTAGCAATTCATGCTGACAATTCTGAGCAGTGTACAGGATGCTTCTTCCCTGCTGATAATCTCGTCAGGTGCTTCAAATATGGCCTGTTACAATATCACTTACCTTATACGTTGAATAAAAAGTTAGCGATTCACTACACTTTAAAATGTCTTGAAATATTAACTTTGAAATGAAATGTTAACTACCTGAAATAAACTTTTCGAGTACAAGCGCACGTTTTTCGAAACAGATGCAATCAAAAGTTCTACAGATCATGTTTGTTAGCATGCATGTAAACTATCTTCAAAATAATTATCAATCAATCAAAAAGGAAGAGTCATCTCTGAAGATCTTTTCGCTAATTACCGACTGTTTGTACACAAACTATAAATCGTCAAGTAGCCTGTTTTACGTAATCGAGAACAGTCAATTTGTCTGCAAATACACAAACAATCGAGGTTGTGCCCACGTGTTAGGCTGAAAAGTATTTAACATTTGAACTTCAATTTAACATTAACGATTAAGTTGCGTCGTTTACTAAACAAGTCTCGTGACATTTTACATTCTTTGCATTTCCAATTCAAAAAGTAGGTCGTCTTCTATATTTTATGTAAATGTGAACTTTGAGAAAAAGGGAGACGGGAAGTGGCCGAATTTAATCAAAATTTGCTCTGAAATTTGATGATGTGAGAAATATAAATCACTTCAAATTTGTTTGAATATCGAAGAAGCAGGTGAAAAATCAAGTAGTAATTTAATCGAAAGAAATTATAACTTCCTTAAACCTTGCAATCAGAGAAAAATTTATCAAACGCAACTACAAATAACAAAAATATTCTAGTGAAAGTTGTTCTAGTCAGGGGAATTGAATCAATTGGGGCGTAATTGACAAATAAAGCACACCAAGGCACGCTCTCTAAATTTCAAAGTACAGACATATCAGAAAAATCTTATCAAAAGTATCATTATAAATCATTACTTTCTCAAGCTTTCGTTGAAATTTCATGAAAATCGACAAAATATATTTAAGATTCTTGTGACCAGAAGAGCAGTTTCGAGAAAATTTAATGGCTCTCGGATAAACGGATTTTAGTGAACCAGGACTTCAACTCAAATTTGCAGAAATACTCAGGGTATCCCAAAATACCCCAAAATACCCTGTTGTCAGATGTTGTGGGAAATCGGTAAATTCAGATTTTCTGTGATTTCTTGAGCTCAACAGCTTGGCAACTCGTATTTTCGTGGGCTGATGATTGATGAAACATTTCGGACAATAATCAGCACAGTGTTATAATGATTGAAGCCTACTATATTTGGCCTTATGGCCACACAAACATTAACTACGTCGATTTGACTAATAGATATGTTGGATAAAATGAAACAAGATTCAAAATGATTTTTATCTGTGTTTGTTCCTCGTTTTATGATAAGGCCTTTTTATCAAAGTAAAGAAAGAAAGAAAGCAAACATATTTGCATCAATGCAGGGACCTACAAATCCCAAAAAGTAATCTCGAATACGTCAAGAAAGGCTTTCACTGCTCGGCTCTTTAAGCTTGGAATGATATTCCCATCAATATCAGAGGGCTTCCTACACTTAGTGGATTCAAAAAGCAACTAAATGTATACTCTAAGAGCTAAAGTCAACTTCAAACACGACTCCCTGGAAGAGCAGCTGCTATGTAGATAGGTTACTGTACATAATTTTAGCTTTAACTGTATATAATGTATTTAATATGACTATTTATTTTCTTATTTAATACTTTGTAAGCTGAAGGGATTTTGTGTTTAAAGAATTTAAAATGAAATGAAGCTGAGAAACATACCTGAGATCGCTGCGGGAATAACGCAATTGCAAATGGTAAGGCTAATCCAAATGATACAGTACAAACAAGAGCATTTATTGGCATGGCCAATCTTGGTCGCCGCCGTAGAAATTTTGTCCTGAAAAACAACAAGAGAAGTGAGGTCAAAGAAAGCTTCTTTTAGTGGGTAGAACAAGAGCAGATATTCTAATAATAACATCCTTTGCTTTTGATTGGCATCCCAGTACAAAGCGATTAGCGATTGCAAACAAATGAATTTCTACGGCCGATTAGTCAAGCTACAAAAGTAAAAAATAAGCCACATAAGATGCCTTGAAAACTTGGTGGCTAAATCACTCGTACTGCATGCGAAAAAGGGCTATTAAGAGAAAACAGGAGTTTATATCGAAAAAAGAAGGATGAATATATATATATATATCTGCCGCATGGGGTTTTTACTTATACGCGTTAAATGTGGCGTTTAATTAGAATAAGATGGTTATGGAATAAATGACTTCTTTCGCTGACTTACCGTTCGAGAAGTGTCATGATAATTGGGGGAATTATCAGGATCGGTGCTGGTAAGAACATTCGAGTCAACGCAGTGTCTTGAACAGCCTAAAAATAATTAAAAAAGTAATTAGCACAAACGACTGCAAAGCTTTATATCATAAATAAAGAAAGCATATATAGGATCAACACTCAACACCTAGATAGCGCCTAAAACTAAGAAGACAAAATCTCGACTGTGACAAAGGAGATTGTCTTTCAAGGCGAAATCTTTATCTTTACGTTATGAACGTCTGTGAAATGCAATAAGATGTAGTGGTGGACACTTTTCTGAATAATTGAAGGGGCGGGGTACGTTTTTTTTTCAGTCAAAGGAATTGTTTACTCCCATCCCACTGATTTTTAACAAATAGTAATTATTCTCACAATAGTCGAAATTTCAAAGTTGTTTTCATTCATTATTTAATTTTAAGTAGGTTGGAAGATTTCTAGCTATGTTACAGCTAATTTAGGCCTACTATGCATGCCGCATCCAGGCATGGGACCCCTGGTTTAACGTTAAAAAATTTCAAACTTGTTCACACCTTTAGCATCAAAAACAATAAAAATTTAGTATACCTTCCATGCAGCGATTTTAGAAGAGCCAACAACTTTACCACTTGCATCTTCGACATCAATACCTTCGCGTAATTCATTTTGCCTCATTAAGAATACATTGCAAACGTTTGCTGCGCCTAAAAGAAGAGCAACTCGTCAGTGAAATGGTGAAGCTGGTTGTTTATTCACTAATAGACAATTAGACTCATTACATAAGTCCCTCTAACTTTCGCTCGTTGTCTCGTTGTTGTTGTTGTTATGGCTCCGCATAGTGGAACCATATACCACAATTTCTTCAGCTGTCGACCATAGCAAAATCTTCTTAAGTTATAGCAAGTGGCCAAAAGAATTTCTGCTGTTTGAAAAGTTGTGATTGCTGTTCATGTAACGATTATGAACGAGAAATAGGGCATATTATAATGTTATGATTCAAGATAGCTTTTAGTCCTTTTCAGGGGGTCGTGGCAAAAACATCTATAAATTAAAAAAAGATACTACATAATATAACAAAATAATCATTTTTATAATTGTTTGTTTTTTATTCTTTTCTTAAAGGTGGCAAGGGAGGGTGCCTGTTTAACATCAAGTTCAAGGTGATTCCAAAGCTTAGGTCCACGAAAATATATAGCCTTTTGCCCATTGTTAGTTTCCGTAAGGGTAACGAAAGATCAGTTTCGGTATTTATCAGTTTTCTGATATTTCGAGTCGGATTTTTACAAACAAGTTGGAAAGGTATTCAGGTACGATACCATTAAGCGATTTGTACAAGGCAGTATCAGTTTCGCTTCTAATAATATCATTTAGAGTTGGCCAAGTGAAACTATTCAGAGTGGAGTATTTGAGTATTTGTTGACCGTAAAATTGGCAATACTGTTTAATCGTCGATGAAGCAAATAAGTGCACAAAACAAACAAAATAACAAAAAAGAAACAGAGACGTAGCATACATGTTGCAGGATAAGCGACGAATCTCTGAATGAGGGCCTTCGAATTTGGACTCAGCTTTGATCGTTTGATACCCAAACTTAACCCAACCTGCAATTAAAATAGAACAGGTCTACTGCCAATTAGACTTATTACGTTTAATGCTAGTAATCGCTACCACCCAATTACCCTACTCGCTCATACTAGCATGAGCGAGTAGGGTGGGTGGGTGGTAGCGATTGCTAGGACTCAACGTAATAAGTCTAACTGGCAATCAGAAGAACATACCAAACTTTAAAAAAGAGTAGATATTATGCATGGGCAGTTGTTCACAGGCCAGTCGTTAATTTGGATTTAAAGTTTGGGAGTGCCCCCGGGTGCCTATTGGACTTGCCTAAATCTCTCCAGTGTACAAAAACTCACAAAACCTTAAAAAATTGCCTCTGCGAAGGAGGGAGGGAGAAACGGAAAACGAGAGAGAATTGTATTATTGCCTGCCTCGTGAATGATTAATGTGTTTCTTAGAACCTCTGATAACCTCTTTGTTTATTGCAAAATGCTTGGCTGCTTTTGCCAAAGTGGATGGGCAGAATTCTGCCCACCTCAGTAGGCTCTACTACTTACTGTGACCTCGTTTCCAGCTGGCCTACAGGTCTCTCCCTCGCAGAGGTGATTATTTTANTTAACCCAACCTGCAATTAAAATAGAACAGGTCTACTGCCAATTAGACTTATTACGTTTAATGCTAGTAATCGCTACCACCCAATTACCCTACTCGCTCATACTAGCATGAGCGAGTAGGGTGGGTGGGTGGTAGCGATTGCTAGGACTCAACGTAATAAGTCTAACTGGCAATCAGAAGAACATACCAAACTTTAAAAAAGAGTAGATATTATGCATGGGCAGTTGTTCACAGGCCAGTCGTTAATTTGGATTTAAAGTTTGGGAGTGCCCCCGGGTGCCTATTGGACTTGCCTAAATCTCTCCAGTGTACAAAAACTCACAAAACCTTAAAAAATTGCCTCTGCGAAGGAGGGAGGGAGAAACGGAAAACGAGAGAGAATTGTATTATTGCCTGCCTCGTGAATGATTAATGTGTTTCTTAGAACCTCTGATAACCTCTTTGTTTATTGCAAAATGCTTGGCTGCTTTTGCCAAAGTGGATGGGCAGAATTCTGCCCACCTCAGTAGGCTCTACTACTTACTGTGACCTCGTTTCCAGCTGGCCTACAGGTCTCTCCCTCGCAGAGGTGATTATTTTAGGTATTTACGTTTCTCAGGTTTTTTGGGTTTCGGGGCTTTAGGTACGCGGGAGAGACTTGGGCAAGTCCAGGTGCCTATTAATTTTAGGGCAATTTTTTTACAGTTGTTTTCCTCTAAATTCTGTAATTAAAAACATACTAAATGAACACAAAAAGATTCTCCAACTACCCTAGATTAAAAATAATTTCTCAGTCGCTGGGGTTAAATGACATGTAAGGAATAAATCTTACCGCTATACCAACAGCACTGGAAACAGCACCAATGTAACTTTGTATGAATCTTAATGTTGGCGTTTCCTGGAAGGGAAAATAAAGGAATGTTACTCTTTGAAGAAGGATAAAATTTGATCATGTCATAAATTGTCAATGACATGACGAAATATGACAAATAACTACATTTTTGGAATCTAGTCATCAAGCTCTTCCTCATCATTGAATTGAATTGAATCATTGTATCTAATTTTGAGATTTTGTGAAATATTTTTCCCAAAGTGGATTTTGCGAATTTTGAACATGTTGTAGAGAAAATGTTCTCCATCCATTCATGTAAGTTCTAGCTTGGTACAATTTTTTGCTGGGTTTATCGGGCCCCCGGACATTTGTTCAAACAATTTTGTTAACCCCCGGGCAGCCCGAGGGTTGACTAGGGTAGGAATTGAATGAGACATTACGCCCTGGCCAAACGAGCAAATATTATTTGTCATTCATTTGAGATTTCTTGCCAAGCAAAATTTGTGTCTGTTTGCCACAGGCAGGAAATATTTCTGAATTTTTTCCAACACATTATACCCAGCAAATTCTGCTTTAAGGAAATAAAAATTTTACAGTAATACCTTTGTTGCATTCCGATTCGAGTAGTTAACACAAGCATTATGACTTTGATTCATACACTGTAGAGAAAGGTAAAAGAAATGTGAAATACAACAGGTAAAATAAAAGTGAAATATAACACAATCCGGTTACTGTACAATTCGTTCGTTATGTCAAACTTTAAATACTGCCCCTTAATTTGGATGTTCTGTGGAAAAGGAGCAAATAATAAAATCAATCAGATCCACAAACGAGCACTACGTGTTTTGTTTGACGACTTTGATACACCTTTTGCTAACCTTCTTGTCAGAAATAATGAAAAAACTGTCCATGTTCAGAATTTACAAAGACTGATGATAGAGATTTACAAAACATTACATCACGTGAACCCTCTATTTCTTTCGGAGTTATTCCAGAGAAGACAGGTCAGATATAATCTCAGAATAAAGAACACAGTTTTACTTCCAAGCACATCCACCGTGGCCTTTGGCATGAACTCTATATGTTTTAGGGGTAGTATACTCTGGAACAGCATGCCTGATGTGATAAAGAGCAGCGAAACAGTTCCTTCCTTTTGCAAAAAAATCAAAACATGGGGTGGGGAAGGATGCAATTCTAACTTATGCTGTTGATTATAAATATTATGGTTTGCTGTATAAAGTATGTATATATTAGTTGGTTTTTATTAGCTCACTCTTCTAAAGAGTACGAACTATCGGTAATTAACTTACCAACTACCAACTGTAAATAAGAAGTTTATTATTATTATTATTATTACAAAGTATAAGCTGACCTGAGAAAAAAATGTTTGCAGTTCTATATAAATACCAACAGAAACAAGGCAAAACTTAGGACGTGAAATTATTAGCGTTTACTACAAGTTGTTTGTTTTAATAACAGTAGCAGTGCTCAAGAATATTACCTGCCAGAAGATCACTTGCTTTAGCGTTGGACTTGGTAACAGCATACCAATAACCTGTCAAAAAAACAGAAAACATCATCAATAATTTCCATCAAACAAATTCGTAGTAATAAACAACGCCTCACGTTGCTAAACTTAAGCAAGAGCATGCTCAAAGTCATGACTATATAGTTATGGCCGAAAATTATTCATACCCATGCCTAATTCGGAGTATTTTCAATGGTTTTATTTGCGGACCAACCCTACTGTGGCTAAAGCTACATAAGAATGTGACAAAAGGCTGAAAAAGCACCACAAGAGATATTTCAAGAAATACAATATTGTGGGTAATTGGTCTGCAAATAAAACGATTCGAAACACTCCGAATTCAGCATGGATATGAATGACTTTGAGCAAAACAGTAGCTTGGTTTGTTAGTAACAAAATCGGTCATTTACAGAGAAAACTTTACTTCATTGAAATGAGACAAACACGAAAAACTGCATTCATATGCCACGAAGAAATTAGACAGATAAACTGAAGAATAAATCAAGGTTTTAATGGCTTAACTTAAATCTCTGTAATAATTAAACCTGTTTATGATTGGGTATTCTGGTGATAAACGGATTGAGAATTAATAAAAGGAAACCTTTTTGCGACCCACGGACTTACATTTCGCTAAAATACCTCTACGATACGTTGTATTGGTTACAAAAAGTCCTCCTGTCTGAAACATAACAAGCAGCATAAATTTTGTTTCCATAATTACTAAAGACAATAGACAATAACGCTAAAGATGGCGACCGCGCAAAGCATGCTGGTAAAAAGCTCCCTAATGACCACCTAAAGACATAAAAACGTTGGTCTGCCATTTCGACTAGCTAGCTGTGCTAAAGTCTGGAACAAGGAATCAATGTAAACAAATAGGACAATTTCGTAATTCGAACACGAATCTTTAATTGAAACTTCAATTCGAATCAAAACTTTACTTTTTCTGCTTTGGAAAGATTTCCTTTCGAACCATGTTGCATGCGAACTCAAGGTCGATTCGAATACAAGCTGGCTAGTTTAAAAGGCAGACCGAAATTTTTATGTCGTTAGGTGGTCGTCAGGGAGCTTTTTACCAGCATGCTTTGCAGCAAAACTCACCAGAAGATTCTTTGGAGCCGCTATCTTTAGCGTTATTGTCTATTGACGGAGATACAAGGCAACTTATGTTAGGGGCCTGGGCAATCTAAATATAGCCTATTGTATTCCATTGTATTTGATGATCTCAAGAGATTATCAAAACAATCAGACAAATGGAGGCCTTCTTGTGTTTTATTTTTAAACTAGAAGCTAATTTTATGAATCGCATATTTGGCAGAAAAAAAATTTCTTACTTACGGTTATCGTGCCAAAAGGGACATATCCTGTACAAAAATAAAGAAAAATTAATGATACTGCAAAGTTCAAAGAACGTGAAAAAATGACCTAAAATCAAGAAGAAAAAAGTTAAGCAAAATCTGCGCATAGGCTACTGATAAGTTAACCCTCTGGTTTTAGAGCAATCTTAAATTCTTACAAATAAGGAGTAGTTGAACCTTGCGTTCCTTTGGCAATCAAAGGAATCATGATTTCATTCAAATGCAACCAGAACATAACTGAAGAAAAACTGAAACAATATTAAAATCTTAAACAATACAATCATGATTGTTTTGATTGCCAAAGGAACGCAAGGGAAATCTGCTGTTTCAGAATCTAGTAAATACGGAATATAGAAATAGACGACTGCGCTAAAGATGGCGTCAGAGAAATTTAGACCATGATCCTTTGCGATTAGAGAATCAGGAGATTAGAAAATGATTCCACTTTAATTATTCAATGGTTTGCAGATAACTTTATGAAATTAAATACAGAAAAATGCCATTTCATGGTGCTAGGGGAAAATTCTAATCAAACTGTTACAGTTAATATAGGTGACAGCATTATTGAAAATACAGATGAAGAAAAGCTGTTAGGGGTAACTATCGATAACAAACTAACTTTTAAAGCACATATCAGCAAGTTATGTAAAAAGGCCGGCAGCAAGCTTTTTGCATTCTCTCGTATTTCTGCATACATGGACTCCAATAAGCAGCGAATCTTAATGAGAGCCTTTGTAATGAGCCAATTTCAATACTGCCAGTTGCCTTGGATGTTCCACAGTAGGAATTTGAACAACAAGATTAATAAAACACACGAAAGGGCTTTAAGAATTGCGTACAAGGATTATGTTTCTCGTTTTGACACTTTATTAGAAAGAGATAAATCGGTGACTATCCATAAGAAGAATTTACAAATCCTAATGACAGAAATTTTTAAAACACAGAACAATATGAACCCTTCTTTCATGAATGAGATCTTCAGGGAGCGAGAAAATATATATAACCTAAGAAATAACAATGAATTCGTACTACCCCGGACCGGATAAGAACAGTACATTGTGGCTCTGAGACCATCAGATACAGAGGGCCCCAACTTCGGCTTTCCCTCCCTCAAGATGTAAGGAATGCTAATTCTATCCAACAGTTTAAATCAAAGATAAAAACTTGGCGCAGCGAAGAACGCACATGCAAACTATGTTGACCTTACATTGAAAATCTCGGATTTTTATAATCCTGCATTTTTATTCTTAACATTCTTATCGCTTGGAACTGTATGCATTATCGAGTCATTTTATCAAATTGTTTTACAACCTGTATATTTTTAAGTAGTTGGCCTTAATTAGTAATTATAGTATTTTAATCCTGTTATTTTACTATATGTAGCTATGTACTAGCCAACTTTAAATAAATTGATCATTATTATTATTATCATTATTATTGCGTCAAAAGGTAAGTCGACCACTCAAATAAATCGAGATTCTTTTCAGACGCAAAGGATCGTGCTAAAAATCATTTTCGGGCATGATCCTTTTGACCATGATCCTTTGTGTCAAAAGGGAACTCGACCAATCAAATCAATCGAAATTATTTGAGACGCAAAGGATCGTGCTAAAAAACTTTTTTGGGGATAACTGGTACTTTGCTCACATAATGATATTTGATAACCCTGAATAAACTTAATCTTACGATAAACATATTAAATGAAATTACAAACAACAAACATGGCCTTACAGGTACTGACTAGACTAGGAATACCAGAACATCCGGGGAGGGGGGGAGAACTTAGTTCAAACATACACCCCAAAGGAAGATCTAGAATAGCAGCCTGTCTTTGAATTAATTTTCAACTTCATACCCTGGTGTGGAGATTTTCTTTCAACGATAAAATTTAACGAACAGTTAGCTGTCTTCGAAATAAATGCAACCCTTGAAAAAAACATCAATACCACGAAAGATGAGGGGCGTACAATTCCTCCAAAGAACGTATGAGACTTTAGTGAGAACAAAAAGGATCACCAACGATTTCAAGGGTCCATGAAAACAAAAGGATTTGCATTCAGGTTGTACGAGATTTTTAGAGAACGATCCGTCCCTCGACGACAAATAGCCTGATGGTCGGAGCCGAATCATAAAACGGGATCTCAAGAAGGTGTCTTGGTGCAGTGGCTTAATCCTCTGATTTTGGAGTCAGAATATTTCAGAGGGCTGAGGCTCGAGCCTCACCTCAACCACATCAGCGTCATGACAAGGGGTCACGGGCTCGATTAGCGACTTGTTGCTTCTGTGATCCATGCGCTTGGCACTAAAAACTGCAACTTCACCTTGACATTCATCTCCTGCCTTGAAAATGCTACCATTTCTAATAGCATTTCGGCGCTTGGAAAATATACAAGTGCCCCCGGTTAGTTAACCAGTTCATAGTAGATTTATGTTTAGTAATTTTCAACTACATGGCATTTCATCTGGGCAGAAATTGCATTGATGCCAGCAGCAAGCGAAACAAAATTGACTGTCCAGTCTCAAAGAAAGATGTTCCGCTTATATTTTGTGTTTGCTGCGATCCTCATAAATAGTTCGAAAGCAAAGAAACAAGGAACATTCTTCGAAGAGATAGAAAGTCAGGCACATAAAGAAGGAAAAGTGACGAATTTGTTCCATAAAAGTTTTCATCAATGTGGGAAGGAGGAAAACTGTAATTTCGTCATCAAAAATCTGGAGACTAATAAATACAGCAAAGTTGAAAAAGGAAGCGAGTTGCCAACGAACAGAGCAAAGGTCAGAATTTGGAAGAAGACGGAAATTATAGGTTAGATATCAAATTCTTTGACATCATTTGAGTGCTTTTTAGTGAATATATGCTAGGTTTCCCCTCTAATGTTTAGGTAGGCTAAATAAATGATTTAATTTATACTTGATAACGAGTCTCTTGCCATAAAAACTAGCGTTTAGATTTTACGCTAAGGATTGGTTCACACGCGTCACAAATGCGTTTAAACTCATTTCAAATGCATTTTTAATGAGTTGTCGCTTTAAAATGGAGTAAAAAAATTTTGATTCCATCCAAATGCGCTCGAGAATCCTCAAAGGCGCCAAAAAATCTGAATTGAAGCAAAATTGATATCTTGATTATTTAAAAATTACAGCATCTTCTTTTTTCACCAGTTTTGAGGTTGTGACGTCATCAAATTTCTAAATCGTAAACCAGAAAAGCTACATATTTCTTCTTACAGCCATATCGTAAACCTTCATAAACTATGGCTTTCTTGAAGACTGTACCGTTTTTTCTCCATTAATGTAGGATTTACGATCATTTTAATTTTCTTCAAAAAAATTCATGAATTCTTTCAATAAAAAGATAGAATCAACATTCTGAAAATAATCAAGATCTCAAAAATACCGCAAATATAACTATAGCAAAGCACCTCAAGTTCCTTTCAAGCCATTAAATCAAACGAAAAATGCATTAACCATCCGTGCAATCTTTTAAAGACTTTCTGATAGACAATCCATGTGTACCAACGGGATAGTGCCCTCACATCTCCTCTCACCATTCCTTTTACGTATGTTCTTAAGTTGCTTGTTCGTTTTAATTAGAGTTATTGTATCTTGTAAGTATTTAGCCTATAGTTGTATGTAACTACGGTGCTTACAGTGATTATTATTATTATTATTTAAAGACTTGACGCCAAGCTGTGGGAGAGCCTTTAAGATAATTTAGAAT
>REGM01000045.1:944583-1041478 GCA_004194415.1 Aurelia aurita
GTCCCGGTGATAAAAGAATAGAAGTTAAGGGAGGAATACCGCATAAGTCGGGCCCAAGTCGGATTCATAGCTTCTTCTAATGCTGAAGACATGAGAAATTACAGAAATTTGGAGACAAGTAACAGAATATTGGCACTCCGTTGCCACACCCGAAATGTATACCTATAGAGGTGCGAGCGAAATGAGAAGAAATATCTGAGATGCAAATGGGTGCCTAAGTCGGGTTTATTAAATTTAATAAAGCTGCATACTGGACATACAGCTTTACAAGATAAAGGGAGTCAAGCGGTACTCAGATGTTACACCCAGGGATGTATACTGTATATGGAAGTGCGAGCGTAGCGAGCAGAACAGTTTTGGCAAATTGTGTCTTCAAGTACAGTAGTTAAAGATTTTTCTAGGTTCTCTTCTGCTTCTTATTGCAATTCTCTTTTTCTCCGTGACATTCACAAACAACCTATCGGTAAGTGTTGGTTACAAACAACCTATCGGCAACTTTTCGACCGCTTTCGATGAATAACAAGACCCATGATTGGGGGGATGATTGGGGGCGCCCCTTCTTGCCCCTGGCAACGCTACTGGCTTAATTGTTCCTTATGGCTGACAACTAGTGTCGTATTTACTCTTACTGCCAAAGATCGGCAGGTTTCGATTTTTTCACTACTTTTGGCGTGATGTCACTTTTAACGTATGATGTCTTCTTCTCCTATAATTCTATCAGATTGTTTTCGAGTTGTTACTTACAAATGTCAAGTTCGAGCCTCGACCGGGCGAAGAGCTCTGTCTGTGTAATATCAATTTCGATTTCCCCATACAAACAAACAATTTTGGCGCCCCCTTAACGTTACCAGCGCCTACATTCAGGGGGGGCCATGGCCCCCCTGGCCCCCCCTGCCACCCCGCCACTGGTTGGTGGCATAAGAAATGTTTAGCAGGAAATTTGAATGGTATTTTTCCGATGTCTCAAGAAGGGAATTCCTCCGTTTCATTGGAACAGCCAACGCAGAAGCAGATGTTAAAATGGATCACGTGGGCGTCGGGGGAAGGAGTAATCAGGGATATAACATATTCTGAAATGAAACTGAGAGCATTGCTGTGATTTGCCTTCGCTGGATTTGCCGATTTTTGTTATTGATTTTAAGGATTGACTCCGATAATTGACTAGTATGGCGTCAAATCTTTAAAACAGATTGGACACATGGTTACTCAATCTTCCGTTTCATTTAAGGGAACTTCGGGTACATCGCTATAATTCTACTTTGGAATTTGTTATTGATTATTTTCAGAATGACCTATTGACCGTAGTGACATCAACAGACCAAAGAGTGCAGAGAAACAAGGGAGTCAGGGAATGAGTCCAATAATTGATCTTGTGATGATAACGATTGATTTTAACTATTTTTAAATTTTAATTATGTTAATGAACAAGGTCAGGTTTTAGAACAATACCATCCCCTGCTTTTGATTGACATGCCATTAACAAGCGACTAGCGATCGCAAAAAGGGGTTTTCTACGGCCGACTAGTCAAGCCGCAAATATAAATAGAGAAAGATGCCCCAGAATCTGAATGGTTAAGTCACTTGTTGTGCATGGGAAATGGGCTTTTAAAGACCAATTGCTAACCATGATCCTTTGCACGCCGAGAGAAAAGCAAAACAAAGAGAACCTAGGCCGGGAACGACTTTCACACCATACGAAAGTCAACTTTGGGGCCGCAAAGGATCATGGTTAGCCATGAGTCTTTAAGCGAAGTTATTTTTTTAACAAAAGTGAAGATAAATAAGCAAGTTCTTGGTCGATTTTCATGGAATTTGTATCAAATCTAAGTTGAAGCCTATAAATTACAGTTATTTAAAAATAATTTCTATAACAGTTGTTAGATTTATCGTACAGCGACCCACATTGGGGTAGTGTTTTTAAGAAAAAAACGGTAATGCTCAGCTTCTAAATTTGATACATAAACTTCAGGCGAAAGATGTTTAGATTAATCCGGGTTTTTACACAGTAAGCTTATGATTCGTAGTGTGACCGTATATAGGTAAATTCAATTCAATAAAATTTGGAGCAAAGACGCACTAGGTTACAAGTCTATAGTACTCCCAAAAAGTAGATGAACAAAAAATGTTTTTAGCAGTAAAGCTTGTATTTCTCATCAAAGCATTGTCAAACATCAATCGAATTGAATTGGATTGGATTGAATTGAATCTCATCAAAGCATCAAACAGGCATCTGTTTTTGCTTTATTACGACATTTCGGACATACCAATCTCCCAAATAACGCTCCAATGCAGATTTTATTGTATGGTGATAAAAATCTTCCAAACGAACTTAATAGAAATATACTCCTCTACAATTCATCCAAAAATCTGGTCGGTTTGATTAGAAAATTTTCAAACTCCGTCATAAGCTACTCAACCACATCCACCATGTCCCATTTCTATCTATTTGTTTTGTTTTAGTCGTGTATTTTTAACGTTTATCTCGAGTTAGATGACACGCAAAACTTGCGACAATGCCTAATTACCCTTCCAAACACAAATTTGTTTTTGATCGCAGACTTTGCTCGTGTCATGTAATTCGAGATAGACTTTAGTAGTATAGTAGTTTTTATCTCTATCTCTATGTTAAATGGCCTCGGGGTAGTCACAGCCTTTTGCTCCTCGAGGTATCGTTCAAGTAGTATTGTATAGTAATTTTGTTAGTAGTGTAGCTCGCAATATGTATTGTAACTTTTTAATGGAATATANATGTGAAAAGATTTAGACCATATGAGTGTGCATATTTAGACCATATAAGTGTGCATATTTAGACCATATATTTGAAACGATTTAGACCCCAAATGTGCAACAATTTAGACCACGTAAATGTGCTTTTAGAGTTTATAGATGTGTTTTAGTATGTAAATATGAAAGTACACCTTAAATATGTAATGTAGACCATATTTATGAAACATTAGAGTTTTGTCCACTATGGCGGGGTATAGATCTCACATAGCGGAGTTTGAAAATTGAGAGGAATTTGAGTTTTGAAGTAAGAAAACGGGGTTTAGTTCCCTTGGAATTCTAGCAACTTTTTTGTTTCAAATCGTACCATTATCAATCTTTTGAGATCTTTCGATTGATGCCTGTTTGACAATGCTTTGATGAGGAATACAAACTATCAAGCTATGTCCATCTAATTTTTGCGAGTACTATAATTACAGTAAAGTATTGATCGTTCCAGATCCTTGGTTAATTAGTGAAAATATCTGTTTTTCTAGCATGAGAGAAAGTCAGTCTTAACTTGATTAATTTATCGATCAATACATAATTCAGAAGAGCTTCTAATTTATTTTCTTTATTTATATTTGGATGATAAAATGAATAAAATCAAAATAAAACAAAATTTAGTCAAATACAAGCAACAAAAGAAAAGATGACCTACAAATCAAATCGTCAACCTGTATCAATATTTAAACAAGACTGAATGAAAACTAAAATAAAATATCTTCTAATTTACAAAATAAAATTAGGTCAAGTAGGACAAAATCAAAAATGACCTAGGAATCAATGCATGAACTTGTATCAATATTTAAGAAAGGCTGAATAAAAACCCAAAACATTTTAAAATTTAATTCATCATCATCAAAATTTTTGGTAAAAATAACCAAAAAAGCTAACTGCAAATTTTCTCGAAAGCGGAAAACAATGATTTTGTCACAACATTCTGACAGGTGACCAAAATCTACTTCGGTGATTTTCAATCGAACAAAAGGTCATTTATAAAATAACCCAACCAACAAATTCAAAAACAACCAAAATGAATAGAAAAGCTAATTGCAAATTTTCTTGAAAGTGCACAACAGTGATTTTGTGACAACATTCTGACAGGTGACCAAAATCTACTTCGGTGATTTTCAATCGAACCAAAAGTCGTTTATAAAATACCATAGCCGATGCCTAACGCGCCTATTCAAAACATTCCATAATATTTACTGAAGAACTAGCATAAAAGATGCTTTCGTTAAGTGTGTCATCAGATTGCTACATGATTGGCGTTGAACGCTGCGTCAAGGAAGAAATCAGTACCAGGGCAAAATGGTTCAAATTGCCTCAATTCTCCCATTCATTTGTGCCATGATTGTTCTCACGTACCAACGAGGGACATTCTTCGAAGAGATGATGGAGCAAAATCAAAAAGATGACGGGTTAGCAAGACTACCCATGAAAGAGTTCCATCAATGCAGTATTAAAGATGACTGCAATTTTATCATTCAAGACAAAAAGACGAAGAAATTCAGCAAAGTAAACCGTCAACGAGATTTGCCAGGGAACAGAGCTTTGTACAATATGTGGCGAAAGATTACAGAAGAAGAGACTGAAGAACCCCAAATTCCAGGTAAACATATACCAACTGTTTAAAGACCCATTGCTAACCATGATCCTTTGCAGGCCCAAATTCGACAACACATGAAAAACAGCAACAACACATCAAGGTAAGGACTGAAATATCTAAAATTCAAAACTGAAGGCAGTCTTGAAGACAAACAATGCTCAGTTCCCTCAGGGACCAAATAAAGTTACTAGATGGTCGTTACTTTGTTTATTTGGGAATAGTATTTCACAAAATATCTTATTTCTAGCCAAAAGGCTATATCTTGCTATTTGTCAGATCAGATAGCCCAATCATTATAGGGCTACAATCTTTTCAAATTGTACAGGGTGTCCCGGGCATCCCAAAAAACCTTGTGCCCAGTTTGAATGGCTGCTGTGGAGTCCTTACAGTTCTTCTTCTTTCTAGGTCCTACACCCAATGCAGTTCTGTCTTCAAGCATCAAGCCTTCTAATTCATCGAAACCGTCATCAAATCAATCGCTGACAACAGCAACAACACATCAAGGTAAGGACTGAAATATCTAAAATTCAAAAATGAAGGCAGTCTTGAAGACAAACAATGCTCAGCTCCCTCAGGGACCAAATAAAGTTAATAGATGGTCGTTACTTTGTTTATTTGGGAATAGTTTTGATATGAAAACTTGAGTGCTAAAATGATACAAGAACTTTTTCAAGGACACTAAGCAAACAGTTTAATTGATAATGACGGATAAAAATTCAATTTGATCAAAATCATTTCTTGTGATTTCGGAGCCTGCTTCAAAACCAGGTAACCTGCAAAAGCACAAATTCCTAGCCTGCATGCAGACTCGGTCTCACTCAATATGAAAGGGAGTCTACTTTTTCCTCTACTTACAATGTGTGCTCCTCCCCCGCTCCTCGAGTTTGCACGCAGGCTACAAATTCCCAGCATAGGCATCAAATCTTTAAAAAAGATTGCACGGATGGTTATTGAATCTTTCTTTTGATTTAATGGCTTGAAAAGAACTTCGAGTACTTTGCTATTATTGTTCATTGGAACTTTTTGATATCTTGATTATTTTCAAAATTACAGCGCTTTTTGTGTTTCAACCAGTTATGAGATTGTGACATCATCAAATTACTAAATTGCAAACCAGAAAAGCGACAGATTTCTGCTTACCACCATATGGTAGACCTTCATAAACTTCATATACTTTTTTCAAAATTTATCATGAATTTTTCGAATGAAAAGAAAAACGCTATAATTCCTGAAGTTCCTTTTAAGTAATAAAATCAAAAGAAAGATTCAACAACCATCCATGCAATCCTTTTTAAAGATTTGATGCCTATGCTCAAATTCCCACAAATGCAAAGCCATTTCAAGACATTGCAATATGTCTAAAATCAATTTGGTCCTTGACACTAATACACATCAGAAAGTTTCATGATCAGTAATACAATCAAATTTTGAGGACTTTTAAAAGTTTCACTTTATCTTTATTTTCTCACCCTGAGATTCCATATCTATTCACAGCATTTAACACATGTGAGGCCGCATGGGAAAAAGGTGTACGTTCCGATGGGCCAGTGAACCTGAAATGGGATAACGGATCAAGCTTCCAGGCCTTCTGCAATATGACTATCGCTGAGGGCGGATGGACTGTGATACAGAGGCGCATTAATGATGGCGTAAGCTTCGAAAGAAACTGGACAGATTACGAAAGAGGATTTGGTAACATCTATGGAAGCTTCTGGTTAGGTTTAGCAGCAATCCGCAAGCTAACTGAAGCCAACAGAAAGGAATTGCGAATCGACTTGGTGAACTCTAATGGCAGCACTGGCTACGCTACATACAAAGAATTCTATCTTGGCGGCAAAGATGAGGATTATGCACTCCACTTAAAAAGTTTTGAAGATGGAAACATAGGGGATGCTCTGGCAATTCACAACAATCTTCCTTTCTCGACACGCGATAAAGATCATGATGATAACAAACAAGAGAACTGTGCCTTGAATAGTAAAGGCGCATGGTGGCACAAGCATTGCTTTGATGCCAATCTTAACAGCATTCATCCTGATGTTGCAAAAGGCCATCCCAAAAGGAAAACAATGAGCTGGCGCCCTTGGAGACCACAAGGTGAAAAAAATTTCGGGGGTATTATTTACTCTGAAATGAAAATAAAATAGGCTACCTTATTACATGAAACTAACGCAGCTAGAAATTAACGTGAATTAACGCGTGCGACTTAAATTAACGCAAATGGGAGAGTAAAATGGTTAAAAAAATTAAAGGAAATTTACGCGAAAGGCAAGGAAGACGTTTCAAGGCAATTATAGACAAAAACAGAATAGAACTTTGCAATGTAGAGAATTACGGTATGCCATGTGCAGAATTTGATCTCAAATATAAGGAAAGAAAGCCCTACAGCGACATGAAAAGAGTTTTTAAATCGTAGCTGAATTCGGACCTTGTGAAGGTGAACTTGCGTTTTTTAGCGCCAAGCGCTGGGATCGCAGAAGTAGAGAAGACCTAATCGAGTCCGCGACCCCTTGTCATGACGCTCAAATGGTGGGGCTCTACCTGGGATCGAACCCTGTCCGCCTAACTGTTCTGGCTGCAAAGTCAGAGGATCACACCACTGCGCCACAACACCTTATAGCCTGCGCGCAAATTCAATATTGCTGCAAAAGTCTGCTAAAGTAAAGTCTGGGCCTTTTCTCTCGTTTTCTCCTGCGCAGTAAAGTCTGCCAAAGTCTTGCACTCACAAAGTCGTTTGTAAATTTGCACTTTCAAAGAAGAAGAAGAAGAATAAGTAAACTGGTATGTCATACCTTAGACTTATTACATGAGTCCTTGTTTTCGCTCCATTCCCCCCTAACCATACCCATTCTGCTTCAATTAAGTTTTAGCATAGATTCAGCATAGATCAAACATATATTTATTGTTATAGTCATTCCGCTTCAAGTTTTAACGGAATGACTACAACAATAAATAACAATTCAATTCAATGGAGCGAAAACAAGGACTCATGTAATAAGTCTAGTCATACCTGACATTCTGAATGGCATGAAGATTTTTTCATTGGTATCTGGGTGTATAATTGCCTGAAAGAAAGAACACATAAATGCTATAAATCGCTCAAATACACCATAGGTTTCAAATCTTTAAAAAAAGCTAGAGTGGCTATTAAAGGCTCTTACGCAACCAGCATGCTTTGCGATCGTTTGCTTTGTTTTTCGTGGATTTCATTCAATTCAAGTCCAATGTTTAACACACGTATATCGATTTCGGTGATTCTGTACGAGAGCTCTTCCCCGTCCACGACGTGCTGCTGACTTGAGCGACATCACGAAAATATTTTGATACAGCATAAAATTAGGTCACCTTTACAAATAGGGCTGCAATGCATGCCGGTTGCCCAAGAGCCTTTAAATCTTTCTTTGGTTTTAATAGACAATAACGCTAAAGATGGCGGCTCCAAAGACTCTGTTGTGTTTTGCTGCATAGCATGCTGGTAAAAAGCTCCCTGGCGACCTCCTAACGACATCAAACTTTTGGTCTGCCGTTTTGACTAGCTAGCTTGAATTCGAATCGACCTTGAATTCGAATGCAACATGGTTCGAAAGGAAACCTTTCCAAAGCAGAAAAAGTAAAGTTTTGATTCGAAATTAAGTTTTAATTAAAGATTCGCGTTCCAATTACAAAATTGTCCTATTTGTTTACATTGATTACTTGTTCCGAACTTTACCACAGCTAGCTAGTCGAAACGGCAGACCAAAATTTCTATGTCGTTAGGTGGTCGTAGGGAGCTTTTTACCAGCATGCTTTGTGCGGCCGCCATCTTTAGCGTTATTGTCTATTGCTTGAAAGGAACTTTAGGTACTTTAGTGTAATTCTACCGTTAACTTTTTTGATATCTTGGTTACTTCAAATTGCAGCGTTTTTCTTTATATGGAAAGACTTCAAGAAACGTTTTGAAAGAAATAACAGGGATCGTAATTTTTAAATAAATGGAGGAAAAATGGTAGAATTTTCCAGAAACCCAAGGTTTAGGAAAGGGCTATAATATGGTGGCGAGCAGAAGTCTGTCGCTCTTCTGGTTTAAAATCTAGACATTTGATAACATCGCAACCTGAAATATGTTGACATTTACAAAACGCTGTAAATTTGAAAATAATCAAGATATCAAAAAAGTCAATGGTAGAATTATAGAGTAAACTACCTAAAGTTCCTTTCAAGCAATTAAAATCAAAGAATGATGATTTTTAAGATTTGAAGCATATGCTCTAAAATATACAACCAAGAGATAATAGACAATAACGCTAAAGATGGCGGCCGCACAAAGCATGCTGGTAAAAAGCTCCCTACGACCACCTAACGACATAAAAGCTATGGTCTGCCATTTCGACTAGCTAGCCGTGGTAAAGTTCGGAATAGGAACATTTTGTAATTCGAATGTGAATCTTTCATTAAAACTGCAGTTCGAATCAAAACTTTACTTTTTCTGATTTGGAAAGGTCTATCGAGCCATGTTGCATTCGAATTCAAGGTCGATTCGAATTCAAGCTAGCTAGTCTAAACGGCAAGCTGAATTTTTTATGTCGTTAGGTGGTCGTCAGGAAGCTTTTTACCAGCATGCTTTGCAGCAAAAATAACAGATTCTTTGGAGCTGCCATCTTTAGCGTTATTGTCTATTGTGCATACTAAAAATAAAAAGTAACTGTTAGCATTATTAAGTACGTGCTGCCACAGAGCTGTAGTCATGGTGCAATATTTTTACATACAGTTCTTAGGTATATGAACACTGTTTTTTGCCTATGAATTTATCAGAAATTAATAAGAATTCTTGCTTGAAAATACTTGAATTCTTTCATACCTCCGAAGAATTCTTGTCTGTATTTAGTGAAGCTTTGAGAATTTCTTTAAAAGGAGGAACGTACTTAGCTAATTTGAATATCAAAGAAAGGTGATACCTCCTTAATCTTCCTTGCTTGCCACAGCTAAAAATAAACATAGAAGTTAAAATATCAGTGAAATCCTGCCAAATATGGAAAGGACTAAAACGCAAGAGAAAGTTAACGGAATAAAAATATAAAGCCTTGCACATGTCCCCCCTTATTGATAAGCCTTGCACATGTCCCCCCTCTCTGTGAATAGAAGTTTTTAAGAATTGTTATCTTGGATCTTTTCTTCTTATTTTGAAGTTATGTCCTCTTGTTATGTTATCATTTTACTTGAAAAACATTTCTGAAAATGTAATAAAAAATAAATATCTTTATACTTACCAACAGTATTTTACTTTTCTGTTTCACGCAAATTTTATATTTTAATATATCACAATGTTGCTGCACTCATTAAGGATTATTGAATATCACACCTTTGTCATTGTGCTCAATTATAATCAACTGATTATTTATATTGTGTAATCAAAACATTTTTGCAAACTTAGATCTGTTGTTATTCTTGTTATCATTCTAATGCAAAGTTTTAATGATACTTCGCTAATGCAAAAACAAATGCTTTCACTATTTCAATGATGTAGGATGTAGGAAGCAGTTCTTACTTGGAGGGGCACAGCTCCTAGAAGGGCCATTTTTTAGAACCAAAAGAGCATTTTTAAACTTAAAAAAGGCTGAGGAAAATGGCACTTTGAGGGTGAGTTTGTTGCTCTACCTCTACTCTGGGATACAAGTGGCCGTTCTGCAATGTGACTGGCTATTCGAAAACAATAGATAACGCAAATTATTTCTCGAAAACTTACTAATTATTCGAATAACAACAATATAATCTAGTCACTAAGCAACAACCACTACAATGTTACTTTGTTGTTTGGAAACGAGGTCGCATAATGAGCGTTACCCTGCCAACCGCAGATCCATAATGGCTGCTAATCCGCCCTTATTTTGGGCGGATTGGGACTATGTGTACCAGGGTGTTCACTCGGCATCGTGATTAGCGTATGACGTAAGAATACCCTGGGAACGAGGTTGACTTTGAGGTTAAGATAGGGAATTTTGAACAAAGTTGGAAGGGCACAATGCCCCTGTGTCCCCTTTTTTTCATTCATTACTTTGTTTTAAGTAGGTTGACATGATTTCTAGCTATATTACAGCTAATTTAGGCCTACTATGCATGACGCATCCAGGCATGGGACCCCTAGTTTAACGTCCCTTCCGAAGGACGGTGAAGTGAGTTGCTTGGTCAGGCATCTGGAAGGTCACCCATCTGGATTTTGACCTCACGTGACCAAGCTTAACTTCAGTTACCTAACGGAAACTGTATAAGCCGCTTGGCCACTCACCCCACAACGGCCACTCACCCCTACTCATATGTCTACTGTATGCACCATTCAATACAACTTTGAAAGATTAGATAAATTGTATCACCTGCTCATCTGTGATATCTTTGGAAAGTGATCCATCTTTATAAGACTCCAGAAGTTTCAACGAGTCTTCCAAAGTTGCCTGCAAGATTAGATAGAAACTTTCAGTGGATGGAGGGGGTGAAGTAGTTTTATTTGAGTACTGAGGACAAAAAAGCTTGCTTCTGTAGGGTTAAAAGGGGGTGTTTCCAGAGTGCAAAAAAGACATGATCTTGGAAGAAATTTCTATTGTCACTTCCTATTCTTGACTGCCATGACAGATGTGTTCTTTTGGACCAACAAAGCTACATGCTTCTCTTTTTGGGTCTGTTCTTTTGGAATTTGAAGCAATTTGCTTCGCTTTTGATTAGCAAAGTAAGCAAATCAATAATGCCACTAATGACTAATTCGATAATCTTGCTTCATGAAACAAATTGTTCTTTTTGAGTTGTATCGATTCAACAAACCAAAGAAGAGTTGCGACACAGAAAAGCTGTGTTGGTCCAAAAGAACACACCCTACATAATCTCAGTTTAATAAGAATATAGAGCTGCCTATGAAGACAATTTGCACCAAGAAATTCAAATTTTTCTGTATAAATGCTAATATCAAATCTACTTACACTACTTGTAAACAATGTTCTTGGGTCTACAACATTGAAGCATCTGTAAAGTCTGCCAAGATATGTACTCTAGAGTAAAACAAAATTCTTTCATCAGAGTTAACTGTCTTTACTGTAAAACGCCAGGGGCGCGCCCGGGCGTTAATTTAAATCTCTCTTGTGAGGTTGTGGCATTTATTAAAGGGAGGAGCTTTCTGATGGGGTGTTTTGTAGCATTTGTACTCCAGAGCCAGATTGGAAAGCTTGACTTGTGCGGCGGAGGGCAGGCACTTTCAATTTCATCATGATTCTGATCGCAAATGAAGAATAAATCCTCCGCGTATTCTGCAAACTTTCCAATCTATTCTGGCTTTCAGAGTGGTGGTCTCTTTAGCAGGTAGGTGTTTATAATAGGTGTTTAATTGGGGGGAAATACCATCATTTTGGGCAAATAAAAAGACTGTATGATTTTATGGACTTCAGTCACTTTAATCTACATTTGAGATAAAAACATTTGGGGTATAATATAATAGGTAGGCCTTAAAACATTACATGTAATCTTTTATAGAGCTCAGCTTGTTGGCTGTTGCTGCTTATGCTTTCGAGGCCAGTCTGCAAAGCATGGCAGTTCTCGACAAGATCTTGTGTGTGCAAAGGCAAAATAAAATGTTTGCATGTGTGCAAGTGGCAGAAATGGTGTGCAATGTGTGCACTTTTCAGTTTCTGTCAAATTCCTTCAGCAAAATTAAATTATGTCAAGCATGTTTGTGTGCAGCCAGTGGTACGGTATGGTGGCTGGGTGACCGGGGGCAGTGACCCCAAGGGAGAAGAAATAAAGGGTGGCCATAAAGGGAGTCTAAGCATATAAAAGTGGCTCAAGCCACTTGTGGTCAAATTCTAGCCTATCAGATATCAGTATTTCCTGTTGACATAAATAGGTTACCCAAACATGGTTCGGCACGGTCACGTGTCTTTTTTCTTTGCATGGCTATTGTTATCTAAGGCTGATATATCCTTAGATTCCCTTTAAACTCCAAAAAGACGTCTTGGAATGCCTTCCACAAAAATTTTGTTTTGTAAATGTCAAGTCTAACAAGCCCATCAGGTAGGGGATTGTGTGGAGGAGGCATGGGGCTTCAGTTGCAAGAAAGACTTCATCCTTGCCTTACTGGAATGACAATAGTCTGCCAATAGTGTTTTTTATCACTATAACTTATAAATTATGAATTGAAGTATCTTTGTAAGAGCGAGCTGAGGGGGAAATTAAACCAGATGAATTTGTGTTGTGTATTGATAACTCAAGTGAATATCAAGTGTTTGGGCTTTAACCAAAGTGAAAATCAATTTCCCCCAATATACAAAAGAAAAAGAAAAGTAATCATGAATGTTTAGTTAATCACTTGAAAAATAATCCATTTCTGCTTTATTTTGATTCTCTATTCTTCAAAACTTTCCCTGAAAAACTTCTTGTTGGCACGATTCTTCTTCCAATATTAAATGTTGAATTTCATAAGAGGGATGTTTTCCAACAATCTAAAGGGTGTGCTTTCAAACATTTTGCCTGGGGTAAGCCCCATGGGCCCAATTTTTGCTCGCTCTACTCTTTGGCATGGCCACCGGGGGATGGGGGACATCTGCCTCCCAACTTTTGTCAAATATGGTCTCCAAGATTTTTTCAAAAACGAGGAGAAAGTGGTTGGGTATAGTGATTAAGATTGAGAAAGTTTTCAAGAAATTCTGTGATGTGATTGGGAGAGTCGTTCTAAGCTAAAGTAATAGGTTGGGATCCTTCAAATTTTTCTAGGCGAACTATCACAGAACTATTTTGTGAGCAGGCAAACCCTAGATTTTGGGAAGCAAGGAAATGGGTGTTGGTGCAAAATATTTTGCCAAGATAGTAATTCATAGAAATCTGTTACAAAACGGTCAAAAATTTCATTTCAGCTCTGGCAAACATGAGATTGGGAGAGGTCTCCTAAGCCAAAGTAAAGGGCGTTTCCTCAAAAATTTTCCTCGGGCTTCGCCCCCAGCCCCTTTATTTCCATGCTCCATGTAAATTTGTCCTGGCCACACCACTTGGTTTGTTTACATCACATTGAGAGTGAGCCCCCAATAGTATGATTTGCTCTCCGGGGGCTGTTGAAGAAATGTCCTTTATTTGGTTTCAATGCATTGTCTTGAGAAAAAATTAGTATTTCAAAGTTCCGTTGCGTTCTACTGTACCAATTTTCTACGGGTGCCAAAAATGGATGTGCCCCTCCGCCACCTTGGAGCAACCACACCACTGTGTGCATTCTTCGATTTTGGTGTGCATTTGGTCAGACCTCTCCTCTCAAAAACCTTGTGTGTGCACATCACATGCCACACTCTGCAGACTGGTTTCGAGGTCTTGTTGTTGTTTCTTTTCTTCTTTCACTTTATCCATTTTATTTATTCAGTTGATAGGCATACATTTTTAAATATTTGAAAATGGATTCAGATGAAGCATTCATAGTCATACAAACACATATTACCTGATTAAAACGGTCAGCTTCCAAAGAAAATTTCGGCACTCCGTCCGCCATCTTGTTGTCAGTCAAAATACTATAGCCTCGTAAAGAAGAAGATGAGGATCAAGTTTTGGCGGTAAAATTAAAATAGTAGTTGTTGTTGCTGCTACACAGATGTAAACAAATGAGGAGTGCAAAGTGCTCTCAGATTTATTACGCTCTAGTTGCCTGAGTAATCGCTACCAACTCTTACTACCTCACTTTGGGATTGCCACACAACAGCTATCAGCTATTTAAAATTCAACAAAGTACAACATTTTCAAAGCAAAACGCACCTGCTGCAGTGCAGGATCTCAAAAATTAGTTTGTGGTTTTATGCTTCGACCAATATCATCAAGCCCCAAGGAGTCTTCTAGTGTCGTTGAAACTTTCTCCTCCGAAAGTCTTTGTAAATCAGCAAGAATTTCGACCATTTCATGTGCGAAAACTTTAAATAGAAGAAAATATGCAAGTTGCTTAGGTATCTTTTCTATACCGTGCATGAAGCCTATTGTTACATTGCTATGCAATGCACAACCCAGCTGCTTTGCTGCAAAGAAATACCTGCTAAAACTCGCTGCATGCTACTAACTATTTCTAGCTCTGGATAACCAAAAGTTTTCCTTTAAAGAGATTGGATTTATATTTCAACCAAAGTACATAAAGTGGATATGTTTTGGAGTAGATCTTAATAAGGCCTTGTGCACGTATTCTTTCATATAAGAAACAAAGAATTTGGCTCAGTACTGAAAGGTTCATGAAATTCTCATTACTTGAGAACTCAAAGAACTCAAATATGCTATGGATGCCCTTGGCTAAAAGAAAATGTTTCTTGACGAATTTGTTCCCAGTACTGAAGTTTCCTAATTTATTTAGTGATTTGAGAGTCGATTTTCTTATAAGAGTTTCGTATAAAAATAACATGCATTTTTTTCGCTTCTTATTGAGGGTCGTTTAGGGGTTCCAGGGAACAGGGAAACATGTGAAATATATCCAGGGTATATATCTTATTCTCAGTTTAAAAGATCTTTCCGAAACTCAAGCTTTGTCGCTATGAAATTTCATCTTTTACAGGACAAAGATATAAACTTAAAGCCTGTTCTTTCATACCATGGGTTTTTATCGGAAAGGACTCAGTAAGAAGGCCCTCCTGCAGCTTTCATGGTTCTATCCCGGTTCTATCTCCTCTGGTTCCCCTTTTACCTCTTAATTCTTTTGGCTCTGGTGCCCAGGGTAGGTTCCAACAAGTTGCAATAAAATGATTTTGGGCTGACTGACAAACTGATGTAAAGAATTAGTCATGCAGTATAGTATTATAGTATCCCTTAACACTAAGCTGCCGAACCACAGAGAAAGTAATACTTAATCGAAAATGTCAGTAACCCATCATATCTCTTTGCAAAAGTATTCCAACTGTGATACTGTCCAAGCTTTTTTTGGTATTAACCTCAAAATGAACCCCCAGCAACAAAGATCAGCTATAGCCACAGTGACCCCATAGTGACGAAAGGAGCCCTGCGAAAGAAGGCGCCTTTTTCCCTCAAGGTGTCGGGTTGTATACGCTATTTTACCTCAAAATTCCCTTTTAGTTTTCCTCATGTCTGGAAAACCCCATACTCTCTTTTCATGCCCTAAAAGCATGTAGTGCTCCTCCTGCAGGGGCGTCACCAGCCTAAAAAATACTGGGCTGGACTTAGTAAGGAATTATGTCCTGAAGGACATACCCAGCCTTTTTTACATCGTCTTTGCTCATGAAAAAATACCACCTTCAGAAAAAAACTGGGGTGGACATGTCCACCCCAGTCCAAGGGCCATATCACTCTAAAAAAATCTCGTACGCCTTTGGAAAAAATCTTTTTTCAAGAAAATTCCCAAAAAATTCCTTCCTATTGTTTTAACAAATCACGTACGCTGTTTCGCAAGAGAGATACACCCCTCGCCCCAGTCCACGCCCTGGTGACCTCCTTGTCCTCCTGTTCTGTAAAGTGCCTACCAGAGAGTTGTGTCCCTTCTCATACTCCTATCGCCCTGTATAGACATGCCACGAAAAATCTATTTTCACACCATACGAAAATATTTTTCCATCATAAATCAATATTGAAGTACAGTAATTCGAGATTGACGATTGACAATACCAGAAAATGATAGGAGATTAAAATTAAACTATAAAACATAAATCTATATTCATTTCGTATTCATACACTAAGAGTGTTCACTTCAAATATACAATTCCCAATTTTCAGTGAACATTTTCAAACATTTATGATTAAAACCAGCTGTTTGTTTCTAAGTTGTGTTCGCTCCATCTTGCATCTCGTTCGCTGATAATCAAGGAACTCTCGAAACACATCGAGTAAACTGCTCTTGCCTGGCAACATCATAATCTAAATCGACAATTTGCTCATCAATAACAAAACCTTTTCGTTCAAGATCGTCCACTCTCAAGTCCAAACTATCTTGCTTCGAGCTGACGCTTTCAATATCTTTCTTTAGCACACCCAAAGAATTTTTCATGTTCGAGATTCGCGTTAGGGCATCACCCTGTTTTCTTTTCGTTTCTTCTTGCCTTACTTTGATTTCCTCCATGCCTTTTAAAACGTTCTCAATCACCCTAAGGCTATGCTCAGCGATCTTATTCGAATCCATGACGACTTTCACTTCCAAATATTATCACACAACTTCAAATTCCTGTGAATTTCTACTCAATGCTCGCTTTTCAAAACATGTCTACACACACAGCTTAGCTAACCAAGCCTACCTCAACTGTTGCACAATGCCCACGGCTTTGTCTTCATTCGTAACACCTGGATTTTACTGATCTGTTGTGGCGATGTGTTGAATAAAGGAATAAAGGAATAAAGGTCAATTCAGATTTCAAGATTCCCTTGGGTACCAGAGCCGAAGAAATTTGAAAAAAAAATAAAAAAATAAAAAAAAAATCTTTTTAATTTTTTTAATTTTCCTTTTTTTTTTTAATTTCTTCGGCTCTGTTAGGTACTATTTAATGTCGAGTATGATTTTCCGTCTAGATATAAGCTAAGGAGATAGGAAACCCCCGAGACTCTCTGGAACGTTGGCTGTAATCGGAATAAGAGTAGAAAAGAAAACACAAATTTCGTAGAGTCTATAAAATGACAAAAATTAGTGTACCAAAATAGTCTTAGAAAAGTATTTCAAGGCCATTCAATGAAAAATTGTCAATGGATTGCATTAATATATACAATCTTCATTGGCTCCCCTGTAACCTTGAATCCAGATTAAATCATAACCAATCTCCGCAACTAATTTGAAAAGAAGTTGTTTTGGTTCCTAATTCAGATCAAATGCGATCCTAATCTGGATTTGAATCTAGGACGTTTTTAAATGAAGTTTCAAATTCAGATTCAAACCAAGTCCTCCTCTACGTTCGTTTCAAGTCCTCCTCTACGTTCGTCAAGGTTCGTTTTGTCTTGGTCTTAGATCGCAAGCAACTAACTCTTCTACAAGCTTCAAAACTTCAATGTTTTGTACAATTTTCCCTGATTTCGGCCACTAAATTCTGTAAATTAAGGTAGAAATAAAGGGCCTAGGAACAGAATAACCATAGATCTTCTTATCGTGTGTAGACATCCTTGCAATGTTGCTAATGTTTTCAAATGAAACAACCTCAAAGCAAAAAAGCCACAACTTCTTTTTAAATTTGATTAGGCCAACTTATTTCTGTGGATTATTCTTATCCAAACCTTTCCACTTTGTTCTTATCTTAAGAGGCTTTTTCGATAGAACTTAAAAGTAGTAACATTTGCCTTTTAATTTATGGCCAAAATTGCAGGAATGATAATGCGGGCGATGTGCTGCAATTTTGGTTGGCTTTGTGAGAATGCCCTATTAGTGCTGTCTTTGGGGGGTCTTTGGGCTGTCTTGTAAATGCCTGGAATACCTCACTAAGATTTTCCGCTGCCTGAATTTCCCTCATGCAGTGGCTATTGGACAAAAGAACATTGCAGCCCTTCGCCCAATACGACTCAGGCAAATGCATCCCTCCCAAAAAGTGGTCACTTAGGCTAGTTTCAAGAATGGTCCATTTCAGCCCAGGATATCTTGTGAGGAAAATTTCCAGCTCCACGATATCCAACGAAGAATCGTATTGTCAACTCCCATCCCAGCTCAGCTCCAGGAAAAGGGGCCCCAATGCAAGTTAAAATATGCTTTGTTTCAGTCAAATAATGATTGCCTGTGAACTGGACAAGTTTTGCAAAATGCCTTATGAAAAACACGTTTAAGGTTTGCAAAAANCAGATTCAAACCAAGTCCTCCTCTACGTTCGTTTCAAGTCCTCCTCTACGTTCGTCAAGGTTCGTTTTGTCTTGGTCTTAGATCGCAAGCAACTAACTCTTCTACAAGCTTCAAAATTTCAATGTTTTGTACAATTTTCCCTGATTTCGGCCACTAAATTCTGTAAATTAAGGTAGAAATAAAGGGCCTAGGAACAGAACAACCATAGATCTTCTTATCGTGTGTAGACATCCTTGCAATGTTGCTAATGTTTTCAAATGAAACAACCTCAAAGCAAAAAAGCCACAACTTCTTTTTAAATGTGATTAGGCCAACTTATTTCTGTGGATTATTCTTATCCAAACCTTTCCACTTTGTTCTTATCTTAAGAGGCTTTTTCGATAGAACTTAAAAGTAGTAACATTTGCCTTTTAATTTATGGCCAAAATTGCAGGAATGATAATGCGGGCGATGTGCTGCAATTTTGGTTGGCTTTGTGAGAATGCCCTATTAGTGCTGTCTTTGGGGGGTCTTTGGGCTGTCTTGTAAATGCCTGGAATACCTCACTAAGATTTTCCGCTGCCTGAATTTCCCTCATGCAGTGGCTATTGGACAAAAGAACATTGCAGCCCTTCGCCCAATACGACTCAGGCAAATGCATCC
Organism: Aurelia aurita; assembly: GCA_004194415.1. Classification (NCBI taxonomy): domain Eukaryota; kingdom Metazoa; phylum Cnidaria; class Scyphozoa; order Semaeostomeae; family Ulmaridae; genus Aurelia; species Aurelia aurita. Next base: position 963,327 of record REGM01000045.1, read on the forward strand.
CTCCCAAAAAGTGGTCACTTAGGCTAGTCTCAAGAATGGTCCATTTCAGCCCAGGATATCTTGTGAGGAAAATTTCCAGCTCCACGATATCCAACGAAGAATCGTATTGTCAACTCCCATCCCAGCTCAGCTCCAGGAAAAGGGGCCCCAATGCAAGTTAAAATATGCTTTGTTTCAGTCAAATAATGATTGCCTGTGAACTGGACAAGTTTTGCAAAATGCCTTATGAAAAACACGTTTAAGGTTTGCAAAAACATCATCACTGAGTTTATAACGCTACCTAAAATAAATAGGAAGCAAGAAGCAAATAATCAAACATTTTTAGTCATGGGTGCTAACATATTGGTTTTAATAATGAAGATGCTTTCAGGGGAGTCGCCAGCCCTAAAAAAGTGGGATTGACTTAGTATGTAACTAAATGTTGAAAGAGTCTATTTACGTCGTTTTTGCTTATAAATATATACTGCCTTGAGAAAACTGGGGTGGACATGTCTACCCCAGTCAACCCCTTCAACGCCCGTGGATGTTTTCATTTATAATGAACCTTCTGCAGGCAGGAAGGAAGCAGCTAATAATTGAGGATCTCAGAAGAATATATTTTAGAACTGGGGGGTCACTTCTTGATCTTAAAAAGGGCCAAGGAAGGGCTTTTGGGGCTCAAATTGAGGACTTTCGACAAATTTAGAAAGGCGAGGTGCAACCTGTGCCCCCAGAATCCTATGTCTCGACTCTGGCCTTCTGTTAGTCCTTAAAATATATCGTCAGTTCTCAGTAATCAAGTAGCCTGCGTGCAGACTCTACAGTGCGGAGGAGGGAAAAGGAGAGGAAGCCTTCTACTGAGAGCCTTCCTCTCCTTTTCCCTCCACCGCACTGTAGAGTAGACTTATGACGTTTCGTCCCTTGTTTCCCTGTGCTCTTTGACTTGTTGATATCGCTTCGGTCAATTGACCGAAGCGATATCAACAAGTCAAAGAGCACAGGGAAACAAGGGACGAAACGTCATAAGTCTAACTGTAGAGTCTGCACGCAGGCTATAATCAAGCGACTGTAAAACCTTCACCACACAGTGACTAAAATCAAAGCAAATTAGTAACTACAAGTGTTTTATGCCAAACACAACTTCGGTTTGCTGTTTTCACAAAATTGCTTTAATTCTGTTTGTTATTGGTCAGAAGATTTCAAGTCGGTACACCTGCCTGCTTTTTCGTGTTGTGAGATTTCAACCAGCAGAAAACACGCGGGACATACTGTGAGATTATGTAAAACAACTTTTTGAAAGCAGTGTGAAAATGTGAAAACATTGCGCTTGGCATTGCTGGGAGAGAAAATGTGCTTTTCGTAACTGTCTTCTGATCTATGCTGTGATCTAGACTAGCTACACTAGTCCCTCAATTTCGCTGTTGTTGTTGTTGTTGCTGATGGCCAGCTCGACATATCAGTTCTAAGGAGCATACAGAGACTGTGTGGCCAGTCTAGCTGTCATCGTCAAAGGGAGACTTTCAGATTAATTCTTCTCGAAGTTTTCATTTTTGTCTGAGTTTTTAGTCTGCTACTATGTTCTGTATTTATTGGACTTTGTTGGTATACAAAAATGTGGAGAAAGGGTAATTCTAGAAGCTTCTTTAAAGATGTAGCAAGGATATCAACTATAGACTTATTACCTAGGTTCTCCTTGTTTCTGAAATGGTTGACAGAAGGGACATTGTTCATGTAAAATAACATAGACAAACAAAGAAATCAGGTAAGATAAGCAAAGGACTATCGACAGCTTGTGTCAAAAAGTGTTCGTCCTATTTGAGAAACGAAAAGTGTTCTCTCACCACTTCCAGCCATCCATACTGCATCCAACTCGCATTACAGGTTCTAAACTTTGGAACACCCTTCCACTGTTCATACGCGTTGCTAGCTCTACTGTGGTTTTTCGTTCAAAATTAAAAAGATACTTCCTTGATTCATATTTGCTAAATTAAAACTTTAGTTAACCATGTGATCTATCCCGTTGAGGTTCATCTGGTTTCTGGTTACTATCTTGTCTTTGTTTTTAACAAAATTTGGTTCATTGCAGTTTTTAGTTTTCTTTTTTATGGGGGGGCTCTCTCTCGATTAGTTTACCTACTTAGAGAGCTCCTCCTCAATCAATCAATCTTAAATACAATCATGTAAAGTAATTNGTTCATACGCGTTGCTAGCTCTACTGTGGTTTTTCGTTCAAAATTAAAAAGATACTTCCTTGATTCATATTTGCTAAATTAAAACTTTAGTTAACCATGTGATCTATCCCGTTGAGGTTCATCTGGTTTCTGGTTACTATCTTGTCTTTGTTTTTAACAAAATTTGGTTCATTGCAGTTTTTAGTTTTCTTTTTTATGGGGGGGCTCTCTCTCGATTAGTTTACCTACTTAGAGAGCTCCTCCTCAATCAATCAATCTTAAATACAATCATGTAAAGTAATTCTTTTTCTTTCATTTATTTTCAGTATTATTAGTTATTTAGTTCTTAGTATTGTAATGTATCTTAGTTGTAGAGTTGTTGTGTATAAATTGTATTTAGAATTGATTGATAATGAAACTTGAAACTTGAAACTTGAAACTTGAGAGTTCATTGAAAATATACTACTGCTCTATTTTCTAACAGTGTTCGTTGTCTTGTCTTTAAAAGACCGACATCAGCCTAAAGAATTGTTTAACCAGATATATTGTTGTATTGAAGGCTCTTGGGCATCCAGCATGCATTGCAGCCCTATTTGTAAAGGTGGCCTAATTTCATGCTGCTTGAAAATCAACGAAGAACAAAAACAAACGATCACAATGCATGCCGGTTGCCCAAGAGCCTTTAATGTTTAATAGCTGTTGCTGTTGGCCATGTATGTATCTGTATTGTGTCAGCAATGAAAACAAAAAGATAAACTGCACTGTGCACCAACCCAATATCAACATCGATGTTACTGGTACACTGCCCAAATACCAGGCTTGCTGACTCGAACTGAAAAAAAATGGAGGCAACAGTTTGGCTAGAATTATTTTCAAAAAGGTTTTACTTAAAATAGATCGCTCAAAACACTGTTAAAATGTCTTCAGATGGAATTCTGAGCTTGATTAAGATTTAGCTCAACATCTGCTTAGCAAATTGGTCACGTAAGTGTGGTGGGCCCTTGTTAATAAGCTTGGTTGGGCTTAACATGATGGTATAAGGTGACAATAGTTGAGCATCTTATCATGGACCGGGGGCACTCCTTTGCGCACGACAGAATGAGGTGTGCTGCTTGATATTCAAGGGCCTACTGAGGTTAGTTTCTGGAAAAGAGAACTTGGGCACAAAGGACAACGTAACTTAATATATTTTAAAATATCGAACCCTAGCAAGGAATGCTCTTAAACAAACTGTTCAATATGTAGACATCTTGGGATATTTTTTAGCTTTATAGGTATAACCTTGGATACTATTTGTATCCTGTATAAATATTTTAAATGATGATGAATGATGATGTGACTAGGTCCGTCTTAATACTGAATACCCATACATAGTACTATGTTGAGAACACACACTCTCTCTCTCTCTCTCTCTCTCTCTCTCTTTGTGGTTCAGAAAAAAGAAACTAACAGAAAGCTCACGTATGAAGCTAAACACCAGCCCTCCTAAGTTTACATTGTGCATAGTGGTTCATTTTATTTCATCTTATTTGATTATACCGGATGAAAAATACCTTTGCTTGGAAGTTCATACCCATAAACCAAAGATGCCTCCATGAGGTATCCTTGTTTGTATATTTTCATTCAGATTTTCATCAACAAGGGGGCCTGAGCTCCTTGAGAAAGCTGAAAAACATCCTTCTGCAAAGGAAACTTGACAAAGTTTATAAAGCTCTCTTTGAAAGCCATCTTTGCTATGGTAACATTGTTTGGAGTAATCTTTCCAACACCAAACTAGCCCTACTGCAACGATTGCAAACGAGGGCAAATAAGCTAATAGAGGATGCCAAGTATAAGGACGGATGGACTTGTAAATGGCTCACTGTAAAGTCTTTGTTCTCCTTTGACCAAGGAGTCATGACATATAAAGTTTTGCATGACCTCTGTCCCGAGATTCTTGATAAAGATTTTAAGAAAAACGAAGTTGTGTTTTTAAAGCCTCTTCAACACTTTGGTAAAGCACTTCCCCCGGCTCATCTGTGCAACATCTGCAATGTTTTCTTAGACTTGCGTGAGCTTCGTACAGTTTCCTATTCCGTGATCACAAGGGTCAAAGGATCAAAAGGTCATGAGAGATAACTGTTGATGAAGGCTGCTTGCGAAGAGGATTGCTGTAAAGCTATTTAGAACAATGGAATTGAACTCTAAGAACAAACACAACAATTCATGCTATTTCACAAGACGGTGTTGTTTTTTCAGGCGACTGGGCAGTCGGCATATTGGGTTACCCAAAAAAGCGAAACTTTTTGAAAGGTCATCAAAATTTGGCCATATCGTCCATCAATAAAATTTCTTCACGTGCATTTGTATCAAAGACCAAATTAATTTTTCACATAATGGAAAGTCTTGAAATGGCTTTGAATTTGTGGGAACTTGTGCCTTTACAAGCTATCTGGTTTTGAAGCATACTCCGCAGTCACAAGAAATGATTATAAAATTTAGTTTTCATTCCCCAGTACCACTTGAATTAGTTGCTTGTGACCTTGACAGAGCTCTTATATCATGTGAGACTTGAAACTTCATATAAAAATGGCAAGGAATAGCTATTTTGCTATGAATTCGATATTTTGTAAATACTATTGCTCAAAACATGTCTATTCATGCTGTAATTTCGTCGTCTCTCCTCCAAAAGAATAAAGTAACAATTCATCCTTTAAATTTATTTGGTCTTTGATACAAATAAACAAAAAGAAAATTCAAAGATCGATGACATAATCAAATTTTGGTGATTCTTCAGAAAGTTTCACTTTTTTGGGTCAGCAGGGAGATAAGATAAGCTGAGATGTACGTGAAGAGTTTCCGCTCTCATGTACCCTGCGGAGTAAAAGGAACTTGTCTCTCTTTGAAAAGGAATAACATGAATGTTATAATGTCAACTGCAAAAAGGAAAGCGCTGTTTTAATTAGGAAAGTCTAAATTAAATTATAGTGACAAGATTTATATAAGAAAGTAATTCGAAAAATTGGCATAGCAGCGATAAACGTTCAAGAAGTTAGTCTCACTTTGAAACATCATAGCAGTAAAGTTGTAAAGACAACAACTTGTGCAATTGCACTGGTGTAAGAAATACTTTAAGTGCGTTAATCACTTTGCAAATTTTATGTTATGAAATCATCTCGACCTTGCTTCAATTGGGAAGACTGATAAACCTACTTTTCGCGCGCGCTCAGTCTTTGACCTAAGTGAAGACAGAGGTTTAATTACATCCTGGGTTGATATGATAAAGCCACTAATTACGTCGATATCTGTTTATTTTCAGTCACGAAACTTTCCGTGATGCACCTTAGGCCTTAACCTCTTAATAAGCTTCTCAGAGAATGCGTGACTACAGAAATGTTTAAGAGCATCGAGAAAATAAATCTTTAAAATTCGTTACTGACGCCATAGGACTGACGCAAAAACGTTAGCTTGTATGCCTTTTTTTTCGTCGGTGCAGCTTTATACCAGTTGATATGTCATGCGATTTTGTAAACAAACGCGCGAATGGAATTGATGTCTTATTTGGCTACGAAGGAGCTTTTCAAGTTCCCGCTCCTTTTCTGATTGATGTGGATCCAGGCCAATCTGTCACTAAAAAGAATTGTTTGTCGTTAGTGGCATTTCTTTTTCAGGATTGAATTCTGTCTCAAATTAGATGTCAGCTGAAAATGTCCGCGAATAAAGACAATTAAAGTGTTTTGCATGAGTAATTTTGCATTTTCGCAAATGTCACCTGACAGCTGATTCGAGACAGACTATTGATCAATCAGGCACGTGGAGAGCACTAGATCACAACCTCCAACGAACAAGAAGACATGGAAGGAAACGAAAAAGTTTATTCTGTTGTTACAACAACTTTCTCTCGTTTGGTGGCACATATTTGACCATTAAAGCAATTTTATTCGTCTTTTTCGCTTTCATGATATTGAAATATTTTTGGTTTCCATTTCAATTAATTTGATTCCAATAATTAAATTTTGTGTTCCTTTATTTCTATTCAGTTAACTTCCATTTTTATCTCAGCCAAGGTTTGCCATAAAGTTTTAATTTTGTTAATGTTATGAACCAAGGTAAAGTGCAGTATGGAACTAATTTGATAAAAAACAACATAAAAAGTAGCACATTTAATAAAGAATGAGATAAGTAAACTTTACGTTGAGATACAAAAACCTCAAGGACGTCAAACATAAAAGAGCCAAGCGTTTCATAATGGCAGCGTTCTTTTGCCGCGCTACCCAAATGAAACTTTTTCCTACCAAGAAAGGCTTGTAAAACGCGAGCCTTAGGCCAGTGTTCCACTGGGAGAATTTTTTCGCACGAAGCAAATTTTTTGAGTATAATCATGCGCAGTTGAAATTTGATTCACGACGAGTCACTTTTTCTGGCTGTCCGCTTCAGCGAAAAAGTGGATTTCGATCTATTTTCATTTTCTCGCTCGGATCTTGTTGCGGCGAAAAAACTTCGAGCAAGCGCGAGCATGACAGTAGAAACAGATCGAACTCACTTTTACGCTGAGGCGAAGTAGACTTATTACAATCGTCGTAGTTTCGCTCCTTCATGGACTGATAATCGCTACAGTTGCAGCGTAGTGTCCTCATCCAATTCAATAAACGTAGCGGAAACTGGAACTGAAGTAGTTAGTCTAGAAGCGAACAACCAAAGAAAGCATTGCGTGAATCAACTTTCAACTGCGCATACCTGTACTCGAAAAAATTCGCCTTGTGGAAAACCGGCTTTACTTGGCTAGTTTCAAGGACAAATGGCTTCTGATGTAAGCTCATCTAACTCCTAAAAGTGATATATTTATATGTAAATTATTCATAATCTGTTATTGGGGACTTTAATTTAACAGAACCAAATTGTAAAACAGTTTTTAATGAATTTTTACCCTGTATAAATATGTATAAAATATGAAACATATGAAATATGAAATATCATTTCAAAGAATGCACAATTTGAACAATTATCAGTACGGTTGATTTCAACAAGGCAGAAAATAAGTCCAAACAACCAGCTACCTGATAGCTAGGGGAAAAAGCCATGTTGCGCTGCGCACAACTTTCAGGCGGAACTGCTCTTTCCACGCATGCTAAATCTATATCCACACTGACCAATGAAAGTTCTACACTGCCGACGATTTTCCGATGAATTCTCAAGCAACGTGCGTAAGAGATTTTCGCAGACTCTTTGAGAATTGATAATGTTTACTTGGCACAGGTGAAGCCGATAAAATTGTTTACCTTCTTTTATAAATAAAATGATTAATCTATTTTTGTAGAGTAAATAAAAGGGGACGCAGATGCCAATAAAGTATTTCTGATGTTTATTTGTTAGGATTGTTAAGGAAGTTGATGAAATAGAAGCTAAATTTCTGAATGAATATTTTGGTTTCAGTTGTTTGTACAAGAAGCGAGGTCGCATTGTCGAAGCATAATAGATGATCACATTTTTAGTTTAAAAGGTCCCTCTTTCAATCATAGCAAAGTACACTCACTGCATAAACGAGCAATGAGAAGTGGGATATATTGTAAATCGGAGAACACTGAAGTTCAGTCTACACTGAGATATATTTTCTCCATGACCAACATTCTCATTTTGAAGAAGCTCTTATGTTGATTTTGATTAATAATAGGACGGCAACTGTTGACTGAACTAAAGAAAACAAATTGTCAAAATCTAAATTGAAGCCTCTGCTAAAAGCTCTTGTAAACAACTGAGGCAACAAAGTTATCACCTCAGAACAGCAACAGCAGAAAGGTGGAAACATTTTTCTTGGCACATGTTGCACATGTTCTTGGGAGTGAAGCTGATACTCCTTCCTATTTGGGATCGTTTTGACTCAAGTGTTTCCTTGTTATGATGTATTTGATATGATAGTTGAAAAAACGATGAAGTAAGGTAGTTGCAACTATCATGGTTTTGTCTACCCTGGGTGCCAGACCCACCCTGGAAGAAAGACAGCTTTCCCTTCTGGCACCCTTCTGGTAGATTTATTCGTGCGTGTGGCATGAAGCAATTCGCCACGTTGTTGTGGCTGTGTTAGGACAACATAGAGACGAGGCTTGCAACCGTATTGCATTTCAACTGGAAATATTTTTACCACGGCAACAAAGCTGCAACTGTACAAATCAAACAATTCACTTCTATAAAACACATGGTTTTTGGTTGTACTCCATTCATTTGAAGGCATAACATAATAAAAAATTCAAGCAGATCACAAAAGGTCAGGTGTCAACTGAAATTCAAAAAAGTATAAAATCGTTAATATTCAGCATTCCTTTATTTTCATAAACAATGAAGAAGGAGCTGGCGCCAAAACATGGCTTTCATTGATATTCAATAGTCCATTCTTTTCAAGAACAATAAATAAAAGATGGCGCCAAAACATGGCCTTAGATCGATGTCTGTGTGATGGATAAGCTATTAAACAATTATAGATATACTTGATTGAAATTGAATATCAAATCAGGTTGCGTGATGGCCTAACCAGATTTCTTCTTTCCACCTGCGTTTATTAACTGATCTGTGAAAGCTGATTAAAGAGATTTCCTGCTTTTGACATTTCAAGCCTGTCCTTTACAATGAAATCTAGGAAAATCTACATCATCTTGTTTCGCCCAAGAAAAACGTAAAATTTGGAGTGACATGTAGAATGCAGTTTGTAAGGCATGAGGTGGCAATCAAACTTTTCATCTCCGAAATCCTTTTCTAAAGATAAATCAAGTGCCAATATTCCGCATACAATATGCAAAGAGAGCTCAAAGATGTACTACAGGGTGTTTACAAAAAAAACCCAACCCTCTTTTTTAATTCTTCAGAAAATGATGATATTTGAATTAATCTGACGCATACTATCTGAAAGCACAATCCATCTTACTTCTAATGATATCCAGCTTGGGCACTTTAATTGAATTATTCACCCCTTAATTGACGTTTTAGTAAGTATGACCTATTTTAGATGCAGGAAAATGGTAGGCCATTTACATAGGCGAAAACTCATCTTTGTGAGAGCTTATTTTTCATTTTTAATTAATGCATCTCATGGGAGTAAATTTGTATGTTTCTTACCTAAGGGTATCACTTCAAGTGCTTCTAGGCCTGAAATATTTGTAAAAATGTGTTTTGTAACATCTTACGGTAAGAAAAGGTCTTGATTTTGCTCTTACAGCATGCTCCATCTAAAATAGGGCATACTTGCTTAAATATCAATTTCATGATAACCAATTCCATTAATGTATCCAATACATCTGGGAGAGATCTGGGAAAGAAGATAGATTGTGCTTTCAAATGATAGCTATTACATCTATCCAAATCTTACCATTTTCCCTAAATTTTCAATTTCAGTTGGGTTGCGTTTTTTGTGAAACACCCTGTATATCTTCATAAATGTCTTTAATTTTATTGTCATCAATAACTCGAGGAAGATTACATTGATTTACGAAGAAGAAATAGGAGTTACTGATGAAGATGAGATTCCACACGTTTAAATAGCTACATTTTTTCATTCTCTTGAATTCTCTTTTCAAAAGAATCAGTTTAAAGACATTTAAGTTCATCCCAAATTCTGTAATTTTTCGATGATATTCCTACATTCTACATTTATTTCCTACATTCATATGGGCGCTAGAATATCTGAAAGTTTGCTAAATGCAATTGAGTTTTTATCAGTTAAAATGCTTCAGATACTTAGAAAGCAAAAATAAAAATCATACACTGTCTAAAAGTAGATACATTTTTTATCAAAATTTAAGTTCATGCCTCTAAAATGGCTGACCAAAGAGTGCTGTAAATTTGCTGTTGACTTTTTGTGCTAGATTGCTTTAAACTTGTACAATTTTTGACAATACACTACAGAGGGTTTGATGCAGGAAATCATTCAAAATGTGTTTCTTGTCTACTTAAACATTAACCAATGAGCTGGCTTAAAAGTTGACATTTTAGGAAAGAAAAAAAAGACGCTTTGCTGAAAGTTTTCATATTTGGTCAGGATAATCTTTGGACGTTGGACTCTGGCTTGATGTTCGAATACAAGGCATCATCAGATCATCTGTCTTTGATTTAGGCGGGTTGACGTCCTTCTAGAACAACTTCACAAAGTTATGTTGTTGACGAATACTAGCAGTGGTCTTGAGTGGCCTAGTTACAGACCATACAAATGCAAAGCTAATATCATCAGGTCGACAGAACGATACTTGCATAACAAGATGTCTACCGATAACCAATATAGGTGAATCAGTCGCCGACGATATGCATGCCCAAACGGCCTAATCTAGCCTCGAGATCCCCCAACAAGTCTGGATAAATGCTTTAGCACAGACTTCAATACCGAAGGAGACTTATGAACGGTTCTTTGTGGTAATTATCCTCAAGATATCTTATGCGCGGTTATTTAGAAAGGCACAACGCAGACTTAGTAATGGCATTACACTGAGTGACCCAAGGTGACCCCACTGACCTGCCAACCAAGTTGTTTTTAACTGCTTGACTTAACTCAATACGATGTCTGCAATCTTTTGGTGCATAGATCGCTGGCTGTGATGCAGCACTGATGTTCCCACAAACAATTTATCCAGCAATTCATTTCGGTCTACTTTTTAACAGTTTTGACCAATCTTTTCGTTACTGTGGTCTGCAAGTTCTTTGGCCAAACAATTATGTGGATCGATAAAATAAGACTTGAATGGATGAAATTGGAAACACTTTCATAGAGCACTTGATGTGGTTATTTTGAAGGCATCACCGACCTTGCTAATTATATTTCAAAGAATAATCTTTCAACCAAACAGTAATGTTAATTTTAAGCTGTCTTCTTGTAATAAGATGTCTACCCTACCTAATTATTGCAAAAATGATACAGAAATTCTTGATGGAGAAACCTCTCTGAAAGGAGATCAGTAGAGTCTGCAAGCAGGCTACCTCTTTAGGGCCTTAAATTCAGCTATTGTATATCAGCTGTTAGATTCTGCTGGGTATTTTAAAGAACTGAAGCTATTTCTAGGCACTCTCCTTCACAAAGGCTGTGTCCTATCCGTCCTATCCGTCCTCCTGTAATACAGCCTCTGAGAAGGAGAGTGATTTCTAGGCCTGCACCGGTAACCGGCAATAGACCTTTCAGCTATTCTACAAAGAGTCTAGATCGAGCAATACTTCTATAAATTTTTATACAAAATGTCCGATTGAGTGTAGAGCTGCTACTTCGAAAATTCGATAAATTTCAACAAAAGTATGAAAATATCACTCAATCCAGACTCTTCTGTAGGAGAGCTAAAAGGTCTGCTGTTCTCAAAAGGGTCTTGGCCCCTAAAAGCATTCCCTAAGTCCATTGTTTTTCTATTCAAATTGATAAAAGACCATTGTTCACGTTGTTGTGGGAAAAAATCTGCTCTCACCAACTACATGTCGCTACATGTCGCCTTGGTGAGGTCTTCTTCTTTACTACTGGAAATAACAACGGACTATTTTCCTAGCACCCAGTTCTCTTAAGCAATACGCGGATGTGTGCGCAGAACAAGGCTGGTCAACTTTAAATTGTATTTTCGGTCGATCCTGGTATTGCATAGCTTTGAAACTTTACAACTCACGAGATAAAAAGTTGAACTCAAATTTGGATACTGTTTTCCCCAGGGGGGACACTCAGCACATGCACACACGGGGAGGTAAGTTTGATATTTCTGGGTCAGAACATTGCCGAAAGTGATATTTTTGGGTCCATATAAACTGAAATTATGGCCACGATATCTTTTGGCATTAAATATAGTTATACTGATATTTTTGGATTCTTGAGAGACAATCCTGACCTCAAATTTGCATTGTTTCAGGATATCTTATTTGCGTTTACAGGTGTCTAAGTATAAAATGGGTTGATATTTTTGGGTTGCAATGAAGCTGAACAGATATTTTTGGGTCGCCTGAAAATTTTTCGGACTGACCTCCCCGTATGTGTATGTGCTGAGTGTCCCCCCTGGGCTATTTTCATCAAGCTCTAAATCTTAAGAGCAGATATATTGCCTAGAGAAATTAGGTCACTTCATCAGCCGCGACAATAGCAACAACAACAACAACAACAGCATAGTGCAGGCCAACTACAATTTGGGTTCTTTAATTTGAAAATTTGTCTTGATGTTCGTGCATACTTACATCAGTTCCACAGTAAAGTTTTTAATGGTTAGAAGGAGCAAAACAAAGCTTGTTGACCTGCAATGACCTAGTGGAAAGCTCGTTAATTTCACTACACATAAATACCACGTGTTGCCTCTAAAAATCATTCTATGTGGTCATATGAGGTGGCTTTTACTGCTAAGACGGGTTTCGAGAAGTAAAAGGCGGAAAGATTTTCACTGAATTTTGAAATGTTTACGCAATATCTCTTAGGCTTAAATTCTTAGCTGCAGAATTAATGAGAACTATCGAACCAATCTTCTTTGTCCAAAACATAAATCAATGCTTCCAACGCTTCAACCAAAATATCAAATGATAAAAACAACAGGTTTAAAAATATTAGTAAACCTTTAATATTTTGATCAAAAGAAAAATATTGCCGAAGATACACTTGATAGATTGATCAAAATGAGCCAATCAGATGACTTTAAGGCCCCGTTCACACTCTGCTCCGTTTTCATATGAAAACGGAGCAAAACTTATCCGTTGTGGCCTTGCGTTCACACTTCTCCGCTCTGAAAAGCAATGTAAAACATTGAAAACAACTATCCAACAATAGCCTCATACGCAGGATCTTGCATGTGTCCGAGGTTGCAATCGAAGGATGGATAATTTTGAAGCTCTCATCTTCTGAAATTTAGATAATCATCAACAACTGGACAATAACTAAAGGGTTTCATAATTCATAATCTAAGGTTATGATAAATGTACTACAGCAAGGAGTTTTTGCAAAAACTGCATCTAAACCAAATGTATGAGTCATCAAGCATGAGCAGTTGTATTTCCTGCAAATAGGCCATCCTCTCAATAACCCACTCGGAACTCATTCAAGTAGAAGACGTTAAACTGCAAAACCTCTTGAATCACGCGGCGAGGAAAAGTAGATTGGGTTTAGCTCTGCAAGGGCAAGGCTGTTTGTGATATTTTTTGTATTGCCATGAAACTCTGGAAGAATATCACGCAGGGCTACTCTTCGAAGAAAACAGCTTGTAAGTTTGCAACAGAGAATATTCTATCCTTTCTTCAAAATAATTTTTTGGGATAGTGGACAGCACAATGGACACATAATTTTCGGTATGTTCAAGGAATTTTAAGGTGTTTTTGGAAACTAGATACCAAACGTAACTCTGTACCAAAAGCTCAATTGTAGTACGACCATAGCAATACTGACCAAAGTACTGAGAGCACCAAAAAGATTTTCGCTTATTAGACAGGCAACAGAAAATGAAGTACTCGATATATGGTACTGTTTTCCAATTTTGTTGTTGTCGAATCAAATGTTCATTTCTCAGTCACTCTTTTGACTGTAGGAAAACAAAATAAATTAAAAAATAGATAGGGTAGGTTATTTTCTGTCGGCCGTCAGAACTTTTTGGCACATCCAGTAAGAGCCGAACCGAAACATGACAAGAAACAACGGACACGAGCGATCCATATTGACTTTCCAGACATTTTTAACTCAACAAGACATGCATTCAGCAACTTTGATCAAAGAGGACAAATACATAACGAAATGCCGCTGGGTCTTTGTATCTTTATCGGTCCAATAACAAAGGTTTCCAATACAACCATTTGAAACAAAGTATCACATATATAAACATTGTATTTGTCCAAAATCCTCGATGTTCAAACAGTGAAAAGACCCTAAAGGAATATAAAGGTCCTTCTTTCCATCCTCTGAGCTGGGTCATGAATACGCATTATACATGTAGTACAAATAAATGTTTTTCTATTTCGTTTAGGAAAGGAAAAACATTTGAAAGAGGTTTTAACTTTATCAGTTCTCTAAGCCTCTCATTGTACTTTTTCGATTTAAAGATAGAGTTAACAGAGTTGGTTATTTAAGTTCTTAATCAAGGGTATTAGGTTGGCCAAAAAAGATCGAGAATGGAGAGAACCAAAGATAAAATACATTAGTTATCATATTTAAGGTCNTGCAGCTAAAAAAGCCTGAATTCACCAACGGCCTAAGAAGCTCCGCTCCACCACTGCTGCCTGTATCGATACCTATAACAAATTATATTTCTGACAAGAATTTATCAGTTCTCTTATTCTGTAGTGCCCTTTTAATGTGACTGCCCCCGCCGCTTCATCCTCCTTCCGGCGCCTCTGAACGAAATGCCGCTGGGTCTTTGTATCTTTATCGGTCCAATAACAAAGGTTTCCAATACAACCATTTGAAACAAAGTATCACATATATAAACATTGTATTTGTCCAAAATCCTCGATGTTCAAACAGTGAAAAGACCCTAAAGGAATATAAAGGTCCTTCTTTCCATCCTCTGAGCTGGGTCATGAATACGCATTATACATGTAGTACAAATAAATGTTTTTCTATTTCGTTTAGGAAAGGAAAAACATTTGAAAGAGGTTTTAACTTTATCAGTTCTCTAAGCCTCTCATTGTACTTTTTCGATTTAAAGATAGAGTTAACAGAGTTGGTTATTTAAGTTCTTAATCAAGGGTATTAGGTTGGCCAAAAAAGATCGAGAATGGAGAGAACCAAAGATAAAATACATTAGTTATCATATTTAAGGTCTAAGGCCCCAAACGGACGATTAACTCAGTACTAGTTCCCAGGGCGTTTTGTAGTTCAGGACAAAGCAACTAGCCTGGGTACCAGAGCCTCAGAAATAAAAAGCGAACCAAAAAATTGGAAGATAAAAAGGCGTTTGATTAAAACGCCACTACAAAGTAATTAGCGACTGAAAATAGAGGGATTTTGCAGGCACAACGAGTGGGTTAGCCACCCAGGTTTCAGGGCATACTAGGGTCCTGGGACTAGAGTTTCTAATTATATCAATACTAAATCTCTTTAAATTTAACAAAGCACCCCTCACCACCATCTGTTGCTAAGTCAACTGTTGTATCTCTCGCTTCAAAGTCGATGTGTTTTGACTCAGCCATCTTACCTCGTCACGACTGGAAATAAACTGTTTTTATGTCAAGATGCCCACCGAAGACTGCTATGCTGATAACTCTTTTAAAAGGATGATTATTAGACCTATCACACTTATTTTAACATAAGCCAAAATTTACAATAGAAAAGGGACTACATAAATTAGATGCACACTTGTGATAAAAGTGTAGCTTATCAGACGTCATAAGGAAACCTTTAGGATGCCAATTCATCTTAGATTATTCTGATAGCAATTTGACCCATCTTGCCTCCTAGAACATAAGCTAAAATTTATAACAGAAAATGGTTAGATAAATGAAGTACTCGATTATCTCTTGAAGATCAAATTTGAGATTAACAACACTGTAAAAGGGAATCTTCATTAGGAGTCCAATTTATCTTAGATTATTTTGATAGCAATTTGATTATTAATTATCAACAATAAATTATCAGTGTTATCAAAAAATATGCAGATGGTCTGTTCGAATAGTCATCTGGTTTTTGCACGAAGTGCTGTAGTTCTTCAAGTTCTATCCATCCTCGTTCCCAGGCCTCCAAGTTCTACCCAACCTCGTTCTGCCCAACCTTGTTCTCAGGTCTTCTTGCAATTTCAACCGTCGAACCGTCTACCAATTTGGGATCGACGCAGGACCTTTGGAACAAGGCTGAGTTCTACCTTCTAACTCTTAAAATATAAAAGGAAAGAGCCCTGTGAGAATTTAGAAAGCATTTCATGACAAAATATAAAATGCAGCTTCATCTGTTGTGGAACAAAATTTGTTCGAAGCGTCATTTCAAATTGGTACCAATCTGGCACAGGTTTTGATTGGCTCATTTTAAATGAAAATAAATATAAATTTGCCCTGCACCAATTGTTGTCAGGTGTTGCATTCTGTGACCAGTGTCTGAAGAAAAATGTTTAGTTGGTCGACTAATGGTTTGGTAATAAATGCATCCTTGTCATAAATCATTTTTAAATTATGACAAATTTCGAAGCATCCTTGTGTAGAGAGGGATGAATTCACTCAGGCGTGACAGGATAAAAGCTGTCTCTAATACATCATAAACAAAGGTTCCTTCGATCTACAACTTTCCAAGGTTCGACTGAATTTTCTTTCTGTCCTTCAGTTCTCTATCGCATGCAATCAATAATCATGCTGACCTCCTTACATTGCAGGGCCATAATTACCACGCAGGCTGCATTTATCACGTACTACGTAAATACAATAAGTAGCTTGAATACCATAAGTAGCTCAACCTCGTTCCCAGGGTGTTCTTACGTCACACGCTAATCACGAAGCACTGTCACGAAGCCGCAACGAACTCACCCTGGAGACGAGATTGTAAGTAGCTTTGTTTTGGTCATTTTAATGAACTGTATACAAGAAGTGGTAATGCATGTGGGTTTGAATATTAAGAGGTGCTAAAAAGGCATCTGAGAGAAACATTGATTTATGCATATGATTTATGATCGCCACACTTCGGCATAACAATGCTTCAAAAAATACATATTTTACAAATTCTTTATTTCTTTTATGGCCTTTTATCTGCAATAAAGAATCTGTTTATTTTCATGGAATTGATTTCATGAAAATCTAGCAGTTAACTATTACGGTATAAGCCTCCCAGTCATCTAGTTTGACCTTTAAAAACAATGGGAAGAAATTTCGTTAAAGTTGGCAAAAGTAGCAATTTAGGAGTCAATCATTAAGCTACTGTTTAGGACACTAAGTTATTACCTTGTCTTTAGCTGATATACACAGATCTTATCATTTGCATCTCCTAAGTTGTTGGCCTACTTTATTTGATTTGAATATTAAACTGAACCTAGGAAATGGGTGCTCCGAAGGCGCGCTGTAGGCTTTCTAGTCTGTTAAAAATCTGCGAGCAATTTTCAGCTCTCGTTTATTTCTTCCCATAAAATGAAATCGGGAACTCGATACTCCGAGACAAGAAAACTTTCTATTTCCATCTTAGAATTGCAACCCCTTAGTTTGTTTCAATCATCTTTCTTTCTGGTGTATTCTTTAAACTTTATATCTAAAGGTTTTAGAAGCTGATAAAGATTTTTTGATAACTTGAATTTCTGCTTTGGTAACAAGATGATGTTTTAGCAACGCATAAAAGTTGATTGAGATAATATTATTGCACTCTTTTGATTTCAAACAAAGAAATCCATTTCAAATAATTTACAATGTATTTCTAATTTCAATCTGTGATATGGTAACTTAGCTGGGTAAGTAAAAAACACGCTTCGGCGTTTGCTGAAAAGTAAGATCATAAATTATCTACCAAGTTCAAAGAGCCATAGGTCATAAATAGTGGAAAGTCGATGTTTGAAATGCACCATAAATGTATGGCGGAAAGCCTAACTATATTTCAATTTGCCTAATTTTGCTTGGAAGTTTCATTCTAAAGGATAAAAATATAGAAGTACTGAATTTTTCATTTTCTTTAATGACTAAAGATGCATCTGGATCAACATTTGTTGTCCTTTTTTAAGCTTCCTCGCAAACTATCTCCAAGCAAAATTGTCCATAATTTCATATCGGTATGTCGGATTTCAGTGAAATAAATTTCCACATTTAAGTTAATCTTTCCACCAGAAAACGACCTTTAGTAAGGCAAAATTGGCGGATAATTCCTAAGGCTACATTTCGGTAAAACTGAAAGATCTTTGTTTGACTCTGCAAGTACAATGTCGCAACACGCAACACCTCTCTTGCAGTTTTAAAGCCTCGTCTACAACATCCACGTGGCCACACACATCAATAATGAACTGTGTAGGGTTGAAAGTTGCCCATGTGCAAAGACTTCAAAAGTATGGTTAAACCAAACTAATCCTGCTGGTATATCTTAAAAACATGTCTTTCACGACAGCTCGTTTGATGAAAAATTGTCACTTGTTCGCAGTTCATTTCCCGTTCTGTCAGTTTAGGCCCAAATATGGGGGTTTTAATCTCAGTAGCAGAATACTTCAACTGCGGTAGCACCACACGGAGAGCACGTTCAAGCTAAAACTAATAATGCACTGCTGAGATTTTCATTATAACATTTGTTTGGTCTAATAACAAAGAGGTTTTAATTCTTGAATGTTTACCATAACCTCTAGATGTTTCTTTGCAAATATTTCCCCGCTAACACATGGCGCTATTGTGATACAGAAGATATTTCGCTGTTCGTCGACCAATTCGCAATTAACGCCTTATGTTCGTCAGATGTTCATCCTCTCCTATATTTGCAGTTATAAATCAAAGCGTAAGGATTTCTGCTCAGTGAAAGGTAAATAAACTTCTGCATGCTGTAGGGATTTTCAGCTGTTACAAGCGTCAATCGCAGTTCTGAGGCTGCTAAAAACAACACTCGAGTTTAAAGAACTCCCTCACAAGATGCGGGCAGCAAGCCAAATCTCTTTCGAAACCCAAACCAAGGCCTTAATTCAAATCAAGGATTTGTAAAAACTCAGAGCAGCAGGCCTTAATTCAAATCAGAGATTTGTAAAGAAACTAAGAACAAGCAAGCAAATGAAAGCCAAGGGTTTGTTCTATTTTGAGAATGCCAAAGAGAAGAGCAGTAGGGGAGTTAATTGTAGCGGTAAATTGGTACTTCATGTGCTAAAACCTTTCTAGCGTTGTGGCAATGGTTTTGAAAAAGACCCAGCTGCGTTTTTCATTTTGCATACCAGGAATCACCGCAGGGCTCAGCTTTTCCAAGCACGATAGCACTGAAAAAGATTGTTCTATTTCAAAACGTTAACTTATTATCTTTGCCGTGGCCTGAGACCAGGCTTGAAAACGTTGAAACACGAACCTTCTTCGCTTGATTCAGACCTTGAATCAGGTAGTTGGCAGCTGACCAATTTCCTATCCAAAATCGCTACTTGACCGCTGCTGTATAAGGTTCGAAAATATCGTGTTTGCATTTCAAAATTTCCACTAACCAGAGAATTTCGCTCGTTCCAGACCCTTCTGCTAAAAGGCCATTGTATCTCGAGGCAACGAAAAATTGCCTTGGGTCGAAATTATCTTTGCCTTGCGAGCAAAATTCGTTTAATTTCTACCCTCATGCAAGGCACGATTTAGGCCTGCTGTTATTTGCAGCGGCGTAACGTAGTTTAGGGTACCTTAGTTCACGAACTAAGGACCTCCGACCAAAAGGGGACCTCAAAGAATTCATATATTGGTTATTTGCTTGACTGCTTTTAGTACATGCACGAAATATACCAAGTATTATCCAAAATCTAAAATTATCAAACCGTTCAAAAAAGTAACGTGAGAAAACTAAACATTCGTTTGGACTTCTTGACAAATTGGTCGAGTAGTGCAGTTTGCAAACTAAAAATTTTTGCAATTTTTCCTGGATCAAAAATTCACATAAAATGCTCCATTAAACAATTCGACTTTTTATGCATATGGGCCTTTTCTGAAGGTGTTGGTAATTTCTCCTTGAGGAGTATCCAAGGCCCTCTCTTTTCAAATTGCTTTGAGCACTCGCTTTGAGCATCGATTCCTGGACTGTTTCGTTGTCATTGGGTAAGGCAGGGCCCAATACAAGTGGATTACTAAGGGCCCTAATCGTCTCCGTTACGCCACTGGTTATCTGGCTAGCAATATTCAATGTTGCCTGTCCAAGAACAACGATTTGAAAGCTCACTTTGTAGTGTGTAACGATTTTGGTAAGGCTTGTGGATTTTGAATCCGCAAAGCTCTATTTTAAAGAGCTAAATGGGCAAGACAAGCTTGCTAAAAATATCGATGTTTGTTTTGATTTATCATCGTGGTTTTAAGACAAAGCACGAACGGATTCAACTTGAGTGCAGGATCTCCTGGATATGAGCTTGTCAGCATAATTTTCTTCCAATGCGTTTCTCTTTCATTTTCAATCTCAAAAGAAAACATTACTGAAAAGAACTAAACCTCATTTATAGGGCATAACGGAATAACCAGACCTAGGACCCATATGACCAAGACCCCAACGGACCGGACCCCAGGGGAATGCCCATTCCTGTCCTTCGTGAGTTTGTTTTGTAATGGCGGCGCAGAAGTTTCGCTCCAACGGAAGAGAATACCAGTACAGAAAAGAAGTACCTTCTGGATGCCACAACAAATGCACAATTATATATATCAAATCATGACCAACATAATCATTAAAGACAAAATTCCTTCCAGCTGAAAGGAACAAAGCCTCGCCACGCGGCCCGGCATAATCTGGCTTAATAGGCCCTCATGTAAATTTTCGACGGCCATTGGGATTGGCAAAATTGGCCTAGGCCTAACAACATCTCTGTCTTAAGAGATAAATCTTACTCTTTCTGGGTTGGGTTAAATCATAAATAATTTTTAAGCTGCAATAATCAAAACCTAAGAGGCGTTCTGAAGGCTTCTCATAAAATAAAGCAGTTGTAAGAAAAAATCATTGGCTAGTAGCAAACTTTACCTCTCTGCCTTGCTTGGCGATTCAAGAAGGGCCAAGAAGTAGCAGTGATGTAGTGATACCATCAATGTCATGTTTTATCTCTTCGATTTCAGGACTTGAAGCTAGCCCCTGCATGCTCTTTGCAAGTTGGGACAGCAAAATTATTTAGCACGGAGCCTTTTCATAACATATCTGTTTCCAATGTTTATTGTAACAGTAATAATTGTCAGATGTGGGGAAATCTCAAAAGTCATTAAAGACATAGAAATAACTTTGGGAATGTTAATGGCACCCATTCCCAAAACACAACGGATTAGGAAAGAAGCACGAATTGACCCTCTTTGCTTTGGTGAAAGCATTGTAGTTGAAATTCCTGCCTCTTTGCAAACGAAAAGCCTCAGATTTTGTCATTCCAGGAGATCATTTGACATTTGTTTTCTTGTACCGTAAAAGCTCTATTTAGCTTAGCCCCCTTCTCTAATAAACCCTTCCCTTCTGACTCACAGTTTTAAAACCCTCTCTATTCTGTATTATGGCATTAAATTGTAAAAGTTTTCCCCAGTTGCAGCGGAGTGCCTTCATCCAATTCAATAAACGAAGCGAACTGGGGCTGAGGTAATCAGTCTATCGTTCCCTTCGTGCGATTGCTTTCCTATGCAAAGTCAAAGTGAGGCTAAGGGCATTCCCCTGGGGTCCGGTCCGTTGGGGTCTTGGTCCTATGGGTCCTAGGTCTGGTTATTCCGTTATGCCCATTTATAGCGCTATGTTTGTAGCGCTATGTTTGCGACCATGAATAGGCGATTGCGCTAAAGATCATGTGAAGGAAATTTTGACCATGATCCTTTGCGTTTTATGATAATTGACCAATCGAATCAATCGAAATTCTTTGAGACAAAAAGGATCAAGGTAAAAACTCGCAGAATGAAAAGCAAAACAATAGAACTTAGGGCAGAAACGACCTTCCAGTCGGATGAAAGTCTATTTGGGGCCGCAAAGGATTATGGTTAGCTGTAGCTCTTTGGGCGTGTTATTCCTCCATCAACCTCGTTACTTCCCTGAGTATAAAAACAACATTTTCAAAAGCAATATTCTTAGTGGCGCGAATTTGTGGTGATAAGTGATGTATGGATTTGCCACAGCAAAGAGCTAGATAGAGTAGAAAATGCTGTGATTGGATATGTAATTGGGGCCAGTAGTAGGTGCACAGCTCGCTGCAAAATCATACCTTACAGGAAGGAAATGCTGTGAGGATATACACCTCAGAGCAAAACAGCTGTTCGAAATTTTCTTCAAAAGAGCGAAAGTTCCTGCTCGAAAACACGTGGATTTTCAAGGCTATCGGCAGTATCGGCTGCTATATCTTGCAAATCATGTCAATGAAATATGTGTACATGCTCTACTACGACAGACCAAATCTGCTCTTGTAAAAGCTCCAAGAACCGTTGCAATTTGCTTGCTCAAAGTCCGCTAAAACTATCCACTTTTTACTGAAAACGACTCTCTGTCTCATTGGTTAAAATCATTGAAAACATTCGCTCTCTATGCAGCCAATCAGCACTATTGCTGGGTACGGTGGGTACTGTGCTCAATCAGAGGTACTCATTGGTTGCGGATAACATGGCTTAGCCAACCAGAAGCTGTCTTCGCTGCTTTCGGCCAATTACAAGTGAGACTGGGCTCTTTGGAGCAAATTAAAACCGACGTGACAGGATTCTCTTTCTCGGGCGGATCTCCGATTGTTTGGCACAAAAACATGGGTACACATAAAGGACATATCACTCCCTAGAAATCTCGTACAATTTCTACCGAAATCCTTGAAATAATGTAGAAATCTGTCTTCTCGTGGGCATCTCGTACGATTTTTTAGGGAGTGATATGTCCTTCTACTACACCCCTCCAGTAACTAGGTACAAAATGGGTGCAAGGACACGAGAATAAGGACACAGGTTTCAATTAAACTTGTCAAATGTAATCCTCTGGTTCAATACAGGTTGATTTATTCACAATGAAGCCTCCCTCTCTCTCAAATGGCATTTCTACACAGATAGGGCAGCATATAATATCGTTTTCACTTAAATTAACGTCGCAATAATAATACATAGGAACCCGTTCAATAAGTGACAATTAAAAATGTCCTCTAAAAGCTACGTAGGGCGTTCTTTAGCAGAACATTCAACTCCATTTTGGATTTAGTAATAAAGACTAAGGTCTGCTTCAAAATCTTGTCACGGGAATTTTCGCGGGAAATTTTGGCAGCTAAGTTTTAACTAAATCGGCCATGTGTTTCAAAACGCAAACATGCTGCTTTACAGAGCTTGTTTCTAGCTATATATTGTTGCTTATTGTAACAATATTTGATGGGCAATTTATGAAAGCGGTGCTAGTAAATGTTTGCGACGCGAAAAAAGTGTAACAACTTTTGAGACAGACTATAATAGACTACAATGCTGCTAGCTAATATTACGTATGATCAAGGCATTACTATATGACATAAATTTGTGGGATAAGGTATGAATAACTACAGTGCTTGATTATGAATGACATAAATTAGCATACATTGACTAACTACAATCACGTGGTTGTGGATCACGTGACACTATTGAATTATCACGTGATACTATTGAAATATAAACCAAGTTACTAGTGAAATTCCAAATTCTACAACGAGCCCTTTTGGAACCCTGTACAGCGTCACCGGACCATTGTGGAGGCAAAAAAGGGATTACCCCAGGGGGTTGTGAAGATAAGTAATCAATTGAAATTTCATTTACAATATTAACAGTATGGTGCCCCCAAAGGCCTTGTGAAAGCGAAGAATGGGGTTACTCAAGGAGAACTATTTTAACTCTGTGTGAGAACCAGCTCATATTCCTACAAGCTCCTAAGCATACCACCTAATTTCTAAACTTTTCTACGTTGGAAAAAATGCGGAATAAATAGCCTACATGAGTTAGCAAAAATACAACTCTTGAACATCAAAAATTCACATTTTCAAATGAAAAGACTCCATCATTTTGGAGATAAATTTACAAGAATTTCAGCAATCGCACGAGACCAAATCCATAAATACCACTAACTAGTGGTTTATCAAAATTGCCGAGAAATTGGCTGTGCAATTTGCCCTAAACATGCAATTTTTTCAATGTACACATATGATACATAATTTCACCGACGACAGTCACATAAATGCTAAACTGGAACTAAACATTTGGCACAAAAACCTACTGGAATCAAGTGAGACAAGCTTTGTTCCATATTACCTTGATAGTGAGCTATTTTTTAAATCCAAGTCGCAAACTGACATAATAATAATACTATTAACTTTTATTAGGCCAAAATATACACATCAGAAAAGTTAAAAACGGTAAAATTTATATAAAAACAAATATTCTCAGTCATGTTTGCAGCCAGCTTGTAAAAAAATTACCAAGAGTTGATAAATTTACTTCTAAATCCACCTAGCGCAATTCTGCAGCGCCTCTGCACACTATCAAGGGAACATGGAACAAAATATTGCCTCGTTTATATTTCCAAGCTTTATTTACAATTTTCATGATCATTTTTGGCTACGGACTAAAGAGAAGATATCACAAATAACTTAATTTAGCAGATAAAACAATTTCAAGACAGCTAAAGAGTAGAAGGGCTTTACAACAGCCCCAAAATTGTGACAAAACAATCACATTTAAGACTAGAGTTGTGACAGCTTGGAAAGAGAGCAACATGACAAAATAGAACGGGCCATGCACACTCCGTCTCTTTTCATAATCGAGGAATGGTCTGTGGGGAATTTTGCAGTCTTCTGGGTTTACAAATTATTCACATACCGTTGCTACAAAATTCCACAAATAAGACTGTAGCTTGTATAAAAGCAGAGCTTAAGACACGATTTTCAAAGGGGAATTTGAATAATAATAGAGCAAGAAATTTCAGCAAAAATTTACCATCTATCAGAATAAACTCCAAAAATTCTTCCATATAAGGTTGATAACAGCACTTTTTGACCAAGTCACAATTGGTGCTTAATTAGTACAAACAATTTGCAAAAATGTGCAATGATTAGTCCAAACATTCATGAAAGGTGAATTTTTATTGCCATTAAAAACAAGCAGACACCATGCTTTTTACTGGTACCTGGGGCTTACTACATAATGAGAAGCAATGCTTAGTTCAATAATATTTGCCAAATTAATAGCATTCTTTGTTGTAGAAGCAGGTGAAAATATCTATGTAATTCATATCAAAGTAGCATCTAGCCACACTGGTGATGTTTCAGACCAGCATAGACGTTAAATCTTTAAAAGGCTAAGTGTAAATGCTATTGCATCTTTCTTTCGATTGAATGGCTTGAAATAAACTTTAGCTATTTTGCTATTATTCTACCATTGAATTTTCCAAGCTCTCATTCCAAGCTGCCACATTTCTTTGAAAGTTTTATGATATTTCAATACTAAAATCATACACATGGAGATCTATTTACTTGGTTTCGTTTAAACTGTACAATGAAGAAATCTAAGGGAATAAATGCTTACCATAACATATTGAATGAAATCATCTCTAAAGGCTGATTTCCAGTCAGTGCAATTTTCCAAGCGGGTGGAATGTACACAATAAAAGGTTACTCAGGCGTAACTTTCTATTCAAATTCAAAGCAACATTTTCTCTCGTAAACAATAGGACTCCCGTCCGCTTGGAAAACTGCATTGACTGGAAACCAGCCTTAATACTGAATTCACATTGGAAAAAGTCTTAATTGCTGCTATTCAAATGAGACACAAATCTGCTCAAGTAAGGCTTGTGTCATAAAATGCAAGCCTTATTAGTGCAACGTTTGCAAAACAATTCCAGTGGTGAATACAGCGTAAGAATCTTGGGCACAGAAAGGGCATAATTTTTAATATAAATAGAATAAACTATTTGTTGAACATTTTCTGTGCTTCATTTTATTCTATTTGCTTGTCCTATTGGCTGCACTGCAGAGAAATCAGCTTTGCCTCAATTGATGTAAAATGGCTTGCTTACAAATTACAAATTTAGGCCTTTTTTGCAGAATTCACTCCACTCAAAATACCCAGTTCCCAATGATAATAAAACTTCTTTTTGGGCAAGCAACATTTGATTAAATTCATCTCTATTTGCTGGGAAATGATGGGGAAAATATCAGGCTTGGAGTTTGGAAACGTATTGTATAAGCAGCATGATAGAAAGAGTGATTATTAATTTTTCATTCATTTCCAGAATGAATGTCTTCTAGACATCTTATGCATTTGAATTTAGATTCCATCATTGTTGCTTTGAGCATTGGCAGTCCACATTCTGTGCATTTTGTACAAATAATTTCAGGATTGAGAAATTTCTTCTTCATAAAACCACATTTCGCAGCTAATGGCTCCCTGAGCTATCTGTGCTGCTCCTGTCATCCCCTGATCCATACCCAGTTTCATCGTCATTTTCAACATCTATTTCTTCACAGTCGAGTTTTGGTGCTTTACATGGCGTCTCTTCAAGATGTGATCCTGAGACAAGACCAGTCAGTTTTCTCCTAAGTTTTTGCTGCTCAGAAAACAGTTTCTTTTTTATTATTTGTGCTTCTTTGTCATGGACTTCAAGGACCTATGAAAGAGAAGATTTAAAGTGATTAGCAGGACAGAACTCTTGAAAGATACATATGGAACCTAAACAACAAGTTGAGATACTTCCAGAGGTGGCAGCCATGTGATTTGAAGCAACAATTGCCCGCACAGAAGGCAAGAAAACAACTAACAAGCTGTAGGTGTAGCTGCATTGCAGCCTGGGACAGAACCAGCTCTCACCTATAAAATGTTCCTTTTTTTATCCTGTCTGCTCCAAGAGCTAAAAGTGGCTCATTACTGAAGCCTAGCAGATCAACGCTACTGGCACCTCATCCCAAGGGCTCTAAGCTTTTCTTTGAGGTGATTTTGGCTTCATCAGACCTGTATCCTTTCATGAAATTTGCCCTTGCTTTTGGTCAACATGGAAATTTAAATGTTGAAACAAGCAAACCACACAGCATGCGAAATCCTACAAATTTCATATCAATACAAACCAAATATACCTTATAAACACAAGGTTATATTATTTAGGTCATCTGTGGAACAAAAGAAATCAATTTTATGGCCACCAGCTAACATACTAGAATGCAAAACAATTCAGTTTTGCCAAACCACATACATTGAAGTAATAAAAAATATTGGTTTTGGTTTCCTTGCAAAAGAATTTTCATAAAAACTGAGTATCAAAAACAGTAATCAATGGGAAGCAACTAATTTTTCCAATTTCTACAGAGGAGACATAAATTGGAAAATGCTTGATGACAGTTTTTATTGTAAATGTCAGGAAGTTGGAATTGTGGTAAAATGTCAATCATAAAATATGAAATGAAAGCAAGGAGAGAAATGTTGTTTCCTTGATTTGAATATCATCCTGGTAACAATAGATTCATAGCAATTGAACAAGTTGGAATCAGAAATGCTGGTGTATTGAATTTGAAAAATGAATATAATTAAGATTTGTTTTCCTGCTGCTTGATACAAATGCAACAAAAGACAATATGGGTGTGCCAAATCTCTTAATGGGCATGGTCAATGAATCAAAATGATGTGGTTTTAATTGGATGACTTTCCCAAGTAAACTCCCTAATTAAAAATATCACAGATTATCTAGACTTAAGGGCATTTCCCTCTTTCATTCTACAGTGATACCATAAACTCAAACAAAAGATAGCAAGTCTTCCTGGAGTACCAGCCAACACTATCCTCTAACCCTGCCTCTAACCTGCCAGAACACAGCATACCACCATTGTCTACCTCAAGCTTTACATGACACTGGCATTGCATGAGGTATTCCCAGGAACTCAAACAACTTGGGACTTGCCTAAACATGAAGAAGCCATTATGCAATCCTGGTTATTTAGCACCCACAATTATGTGACATACTCCTTCAGGTGGAGGGGGCAGGGGGGCAAGGGCAGGGGGGCAAGGGCAGGGGGGCAAATTGCTCCTCCAATACAATTTGGATTTTCAAAAGAACAAAAGGATTTCTGGAGATTTTCCGTGAAAAAAATGGATTTCATTAAAGTTGGACAGGATTGTTCAGGAGTGATTTGCCTCTCATGTCGTAGAATACAAAAGGGTTCCAGGAGTGCCCCCAAAAAACCTGCACAGCACCCTTTATAAGGGACAGTGCAAAATTTATTATATTACATGGCCGGTGGAGAAGAAAAATTCTTCCAAAAAAATCTGCTTACCCCGTATAAAATTACTGCAAAAAAAACCAACTGCCCGTCATCTTTTCCTTAAAAAATGTTTCTGCCCCGTATTCGTGAGCATTAGATGTGATATAGTACTATAGTACGACAGATGAATTTGCTAATGACCATTACAAAATCCATTTTTGTTCTTACAAGTCTATGTCAACAAAATATTGACTTTGAGGAAGACAAGATGTGACTGATGGACCGTTCTTGCAGAAAATTGACATGGACATTCTACATCATTTTATACACATCTCTTCAACCATTTCTCATCTTGCATGATTTGCAATTTTGCCTTTAAATGAACAATGTTATGTTTCAAACTGCACCTTGAGCTCATAAAAAAGTTACTGCCCCGTACTTATTTGCCAAATAAAAAGTGTTGACCCCGTTCTGCATAAGCTCAAAAAAGTAGTTGCCCTGTTGCGTTTTGCACCGGCCATGTTATAAAATAAATTTTGCACTGTCCCTAATTTATGAATGCTTTTCAATATAGCAAGGGAGCTTTTTTGCACAATGAAGTGAAACATACACTCTGTTTTGCAAATGTTTTGAAAACAACAATTCTTCATTTGATCAATTTTCCTATTTGTGTTTATGGACATCAAAGAAACAGCTGATCACATGCAAATTCTTGAAATCACAAGCGCACAGTCACGGGCCGTTATTTGTAATGAGTCATCCAAGGGCAGGCCACAACACCCACATGTAATACGCTATTGTGGGATTTTCCCTAAGAGAATACAGCAGGTGATCGAGAGATTTGATTGGTCGAAATCAGTTGCGTGGCAACGTGCCTAGTGAACTTGAGTGATCTCAGCCACAAAACATGGGGCACATGGCGATTTGAAGCAAACACCTGGCTAGAGGACATTGCTAACCCGTGAAAATTTCCCCCATTTTATTACGCACGAACACACAAGGAAAAGAGTGGGAACATTATTTACTTCGTGCTGATAATTTCTAGGAAATTGAGCTCCAAGTCACGAGATTTTTCTGCCCTGTCTCCTTGGAAAGAAGCCAAAACAACCTGACATTGATCGAGGATGATAACTCGTGAACAATTTCCCTTCATTGCATCACGCACAAAGCAAAAAGTTCGAAGACTTTTATTTTCATGCCAATAACTTCCAGTCTTTTTTCCACGGAACAACTAAAACTACTTGTGTAAGAAATGGAGTTCAAATTTACGAGTTTTTCCTACAGTTTTTCGAAGGAAAATACCAGAACAAGATTAGCAAAACACGAGACAAGGAAGTACAGGACAAAATCATGGAATTGCGAGGTTAAAAAACAAACAGAAACTTGCGTGCAAAATTTGCAGGAGCTAGTCTTTCCAACACACTCAAATTATATTGAAAGTGATAACAATGCTGGTTGGTTTTTGGAAAATACCGCCACAACACGAGATATTCCGTTTCATTCTTCCTCCGCATTTCCTTTCCACAACAAAAGCAAATTAAATCGTGTACTTCGCTGGGTTTTCCCACAACGAACACGTGCCCTTTTAAACATCAGGCCATCAGTTTGGGATTACTGGCAGATGATAGATGGCTGAAAAATTTGATGTAAATACATCTTTGTTGAATTTCCTAAAATCTCCGAACAAATTTAGCAGAATTCCCTTTTCCACATGAAATAAAAGGGCAAGACAGCTCCAAGCTGACCGGCAACCATTTAGCCTAAGGGGAATGAAATTAAATCAGTTGTTAGCTTGAAGGGGAAAGATGTGCAAAATTAGCAGGTAAATTTTAAAATTTCTCTCCAGAAAACAATTGTAAAAATGTATGAAGTATTCCTTACTTTGATATATTGCTTCGCACTCTGGAGAAGACTCAATGTCGTCGCTTTCGTTTGGTCAGGTGGCGTTGGAACAAGATCCCTCAAGGAGGTTAGGCAGTCTCTCAAGTGTGCACGTCTAAAATGAAAAATGAACAACTTAGAACGTGGGTATTGTTTGCAAGGTCAAATAATGGTTTCTAGATATCATGACCCTAAACACTTCCCTTCTTAACAACGACGGAGCACAGCGCACGTTTTTTATGCCTCGAAGAAAAGCAAACTAAAGAATTGTTATCGCACGAACGGGGAAAGGTAAAGCCGGGAAAATCACTGACTTTCTCCCTCCCTTTCCTCCCTATTTGTTCCGTTTTCCACCATGAAATATGAAAATCCAATAATATTCCCCTTTCAAAGGGATCCTGCTTTCCCTAAGAGGAAATCCTAGAAACTGGGAGAGCCAGAGAAGGAACAAGAAACCGGGAGGAACCACGCCAGCTAACATTTCTGACTGCTCTTCTTTCCTTCCTCTCTCCTTCCTTTCTCTAAGTACTTAAAATAATTTGTTGACTGTGAAAAATGAAAATGAAATAGGAAACGAAAAACTAAGGCAAAGTTATCTTTCACGTGAGAAATTAGGAGTAATTAGGAACCGAAAAATATTTATGAAATAAAAATCTGGAAAGAAATTCAAAATACGATATTTTGAAAAATTTCTATATTTTATCAGCATTTGGATATTCAGGAAATTTCTCACGACTTGCAACTAAAATAAACACAACTTTGTTATGAAATTCGTAGTATTTCAACGGAATATAGTTTGCGTAAATCTTTTGCATTTTGCAGCATATTTCAGGCTCACGTGGACATCACAAAAATTACAAGAGCAGGAATTTCCACGTGTGGGAATTTTGGTTGCACGTGGCATATTTTTCATCTGCCTTAAATTCTGAGGATTAAAGCTAGGGGAAACTCTCAATCGAAGCCATGAAACCAAAGGATGTGAAAATCAGAAAGGATGCAATAAAAACTCATAAAAATCGCATACCTATTCTTTTCAAGTTGGTTATGAGTCGCCCTAAAATGAAAAGAAAAATTGTCAACCTAAGCCAAGAAGTAACACGATATTATCAACCTAAGCAAAGAAGTAACATGATGAAATAGGTCGCAACTGTCTCGTAAAAATATCTTTTATCTAAGTGATGATGATTCTGACAGCCTTGGGAAAACGGCTTGGTGCATAAACACAGGAAATGTACTGAACTGAACTCAAGCAAGGGCTTTCCCACCCCGAAATATAATTAAAACATAACAACTAAAGATAACATCTAACGGCTCATAAAAGAAGTAATAACAATTCTTTTCGTATTGACCTGACCTCAAGCCCAACAACATCTCTACAGTGCAAATGTTGAGGTCCTTTTCGAAAGAATAGTTTCTGTTGATGAAGAAAGCCAAATTGTTTGGACTGAGGGGGCTTGTTCAAACAGGCCCAACATGCAGCATTCCTATGATTGAAATTAAAGGCCTTGGGGAAGGAATAACTGGGCGAGAGATTCAGGGGAATACAGTAAAAAAAGGGGTATATTTCGTGCAAGAAAGGGTCCTATAAGTTACATTTTTAGTGCTGATACTCTGTAATATGCTTTTTGGAGTCAATAGAATGAAGGAAAGTATAGAATGAAGGAAAGTAATAATAGGTGAATTTTGAGGACCACTTCTTCCTGTACAATTCCTTCCTGTGTACTTATAAAAAGCAAAACTGATGAAATTATTTACATCTGGCAGTGTCAGAGGATTATTTCCTAAACAGGTATGAATAGTTAGTAGTAAAAAAACACGTAATAAAAATCTAGAGAATCACGCAACACATGAAACTAAACACCTTCACTTCACAAAATCAGTACTAACAATTTCCTATGTCCCTTCAAATAGTATACCTATGTACCCTTATGCGGGTAAAATTCCCAAAAATTAACTCAAAAGTTTCAGTTTTTAGTAAACAAAGTAGAAAGGTTGTATACACTTTCAAGAACAGTGATCAACCCATCAAATTTGAAGATAACTGGTGGCGAGAATACCACGGGCCTATCCCTTTATCAATAACATCCAAATTTAGTGATGGAAATTATGCACGATGGAAACCAACCGGCTTCTAGCTCTATCTAGAAAGGAAAGCAGGAAGATTTATCTGAGTTTCTGTAGGATGAATAAGCTAACCTGTAAGTTTGTGATCTTCGTGTTGCTTTCCTTTCTTTGCATTTTAGCGGCGATGAAAACAAAATACCTGAAAGACAACGTAGGACACCTTCCAGATTTTATCCTCTACAACTCTCTGTATAGTAGCATGGAAGCAAAAATTATCAAAATCTCCCAAGAAGAGTTGTCCTAATAATTAAAAGATCTTAGTAAGTCCTAGAGTATTTCACAAGGGTGTTTTGGGAACTAGTTGTTGTATAAAAATTATTAGAATTATTGCGTCGTTGCAAATTTCTTCCACGAGCTCCGTTCGGCCGTTCGTTGGCCGACAGTTCTTCGTGAGGCTAAACTTTAGGCGATATTCACAATGAAAAGCACAGAGAAAAAGGACAGTACTGAGTTAATGTGTATTAATGTATATATATCGATGTATCTTTGCTATTTCTACAGGTTTCTAGGCTAATAGTTTCCTAGAAATACTGTAAATTTCAGTTGCGTTTCAGCCTTGAGATTCGATTGAAAACCTTGGCCGACACTGGGTCCTATAAAAACCGAAATTCGAAGCACGATTTGCCTCACAGCAAAAAATAAAATACATAGATAAATAGAGCATACCATTATCTTGGTCTTGAAGTATCTTTGCAGCCTCTAGCAAAGTTTCTAGGCTCATTTTTGTTATAAATAATGCGGATTTGTTTCACTGCAGTCTTCGGCTTCGATCGCAAATTTGTTACTGAGGTGGAAACACCAAAACAACAAGTCACGCGCACCTCACACCATGTGACCTCAATTCGATCTCTGATTGGTTACTTATTTAAATTAACCAATCAGAAGGCAAGCCGCCAGAGTGAAAGGATGCTCACATGGGCGCCAAATTTGACCACGTGGGTCAATGGATGTCAGAGGAAATGTTCTGCAGAGAAATCAAGTAACAATACGCGTTTGAACCCCAGTCCGATTATAGTGATTTCCTATTCCCAATTTCGTGGGTGTACATGGGGTCAAAAAATTAACCCCTCCTCTCCACATCGCATTTAACGCCATCAGGACTCCTCGCAAATAAGTTTTTTTCCAATTGTTACCTCCTCGCATTACAAAAATTACTAAGTTGACTCCTCGCACCTCGATGTCACAACGAAACAAATCTAACAAATCAAGGACACTCTAATCACTGGCGTAAAATGAGAAGATTTGAAAATAAGACTTTTGACTGTGCTTTTGATTAGATCCAAAATAATTTTGCAGCCAACATGTAAATCTTATGTAAACAGGAGTGTTCATACTGGAGGGAGCCTTTTTGGAAAGAAATGTCCGTCTGATGTAAATATATTTAATGTTCTTCGGTATTTTCAACCAAGCCATGGTTGTTAATTCAGCAAGTTTAATGTTACTTGGAGAGTTTTTTTTGTCTGAGGCACAGTTACCAGTTAGGGATCACTTTTAGGAACTAGAACTTGTTGATCTTTGGAGAATTTACATAACCCTGATAAGAACGTCTACAGCATGGTAGAATCAAAATGTCGATCATTGTAGTAGACATGACTTCACACCTTTATTCCTCCTCGGTGCTCGCTGTTTAATGCAAAGGAAGCATGGGCTCCTCGTTTCTCAGTCCTTAATCTTATTTTTTTCCTCGCANGATCGTTGGAGAATTTACATAACCCTGATAAAAATGTCTACAGCATGGTAGAATCAAAATGTCGATCATTGTAGTAGACATGACTTCACACCTTTATTCCTCCTCGGTGCTCGCTGTTTAATGCAAAGGAAGCATGGGCTCCTCGTTTCTCAGTCCTTAATCTTATTTTTTTCCTCGCACCTCGCAGGTTTACATATTTTTTTGGGATTCCTCCCTCGCACGAAAAATGCGAATCCTCGGCTCCTCGGGGTTAAAAAGTAGCCTCCTCGCCTCCTCATTCTCCTCGGACTTAAGCCATGTACACCCACAATTTCTTATTTTGCCACTACTGACGAGAAAATTCCTTTTTATACTAATTAACACTCATATAATTTGCAAACTGCACAAAATTATCTATTCCAAGGGGTAAAAATGGGGTAAAATGGGTGTGGACCGTAGTTTATAGGAGTGGTTTTATGGGGCAGCTGCTCCTAAAATCTTATATTCATTGAAATTGCATGGGTACTTTATATTCATTTTCCGATCCATTCATTCGATCGGCTCCCCATGTTTTCTGACGCAGACAATTTCTTGATTTCCTACCATATGCAAGCTGCAAGTTTGCTTTTTCGTTGCACTTTCAGCCTGAAATATTGTTGTGCGCTCATTACTTCGCCTGATTGCAAACGTGGGTGGAGATACGTCATCGGCAATGTGATGTTTTTCACCACGGCACGTAATGCCGAATCGAGAAAGCAACACTTTCACGAAAATTGCTAATTCCACGAAACGACAAAGTTTTCTGGTAAAATTGGGTCCTGTAGTGGCGTTGAGAAAACTTCTGTCATATTCATTCCAGAAAGTCCTCACCGAATTTCAAAGTTTCGAAAAAAGTCAAAACTGTATGGATGTACCACAGATCCCAGAAAAGTGCTCAACCTTCCTCTGGACAAAAATATGCTTCTAATAGAATCATAAAATGGGTGTGTTTAGGGCGTGGCATAAATTATTCCTTTGTTATTAGAGACTTTCGTCACGGTCAGTGACCGTGTGACCGTAATGTTTTCCTCCTGACTCTGATGTACCAATAAATAACTGTCCCTTGGTTTGGAACTGTCACTTTATATTGGCACTATGAAATTGTTGGCAGCCGTTGTGCAAATTACATTTTCTGAACAAACTTTGTTTTTGTCAGATTTCACATAGAGGGAAATTTTGGTTCACTGCCAAGATTTGTCACAAAAGCGGTACATCATGCGTTCCATATGGTTTGGATCTCATCTTGCAAAGGCTGGCGGCGACAGGCCAGTCCATAATAGATTTGGTAGGATTAAAGATAGATTTCTGCTTATTTTTAGAGCAAGCACCAGACGGAGAGGGTTTGTTCCTCGTGGTTGCAGGCCTGTATTCCAAGAAAAATGTATAATGCAATGGCGAAAAGGAAGTTATGACTTTGAAGCTGGCATCTTATCAAAATTTGAAAAATCCTAGAATATATACAATTCCAGGAAACAGATTCTTCTGGGAGCTCACAGCTCAATCCCGCAAAGCTGAGAAAATTCCCCCTAGCAATGAATTTGAGGTTTACCATTCAAAATGTGATGTTGATTTATTCGCCAAACATGCACGGGCGCATCTTCTTTACCATTGTGTTTCAGTCGGGGATAACCCACAGCAGAAAGGCAAATCAAGGCCTGCCAGAGCGGAGGTCATTGAAATAATATCAGAATCGTCATAAAAAGATCACACGAGTCATCGATGAATGACATCATTGTCTTTTAATGGACTTTTGGGCATAAGCCTTCGTTGCTTAGAGACCTACGATATTGCGTCGGATTCTGTAATGGGCCTGAATCTGACACCTTAGGCCATTTCAAGGCGACGAACAGGGAAGGTCATAAAACGGCTAACTGCAGGGCCTAGTAACGATTGCCACAACAAGTATTCATCCAGAATCATTTTACCAACAACTTTGAGCTTCTAGGCACACGCATTGTTGCTTAGAGACCTGCGATATTGCGTCGCATTCTGTCATGGGCCTAAATCTGACACATTAGGCCATTTCAAGGTGACGAACGGGGGCAGGTCATAACCCTAAAACAGGTCTCTGCAGGGCCTTGTAAC
Source organism: Aurelia aurita (assembly GCA_004194415.1). Lineage (NCBI taxonomy): Eukaryota > Metazoa > Cnidaria > Scyphozoa > Semaeostomeae > Ulmaridae > Aurelia > Aurelia aurita. The sequence goes on from REGM01000045.1 coordinate 998,960, forward strand.
GATTGCTAAAGCAAGCATGCATCCAGAATTATTCCCCACAACTTTGAGCTTCTGGGCGTAAGCGTTTGTTGCTAAGAGACGTGAGATATGGCGCCGTGTGCTGCCGTTGGGCTAGCCTGTGTTCCAGGCTACCGTTGGGCCTAAATGACTAATGAGACACCTAAGGCCACTTCGAGGCGATGACAGGGAAAGGTATAATAATAACCCTAAAACGGGTCGCTACAGATCCGAGTAACGCCGGCTAAAACAAGTATGAATCCAGAATAGATCTCCCTACAAGTATCAGATTCTTCACCGTCATACTCTTTATTGTACATTGTACATGCACATTGCAATACCTTCAAAAGAATGGCTGACGTGTCCACCATAAGAAGAGAGGGCCAGAAATGACAAGTTACTCAAACAATTCACGTCCCACTCCCGAGATGACAATAAAAGCAATTTCACAAGTTAAACTGAGAGGCGTGGTAGCAAACGACAATATCACAATAACTTCTTTTACCGTGAAGTGACTATTTGTTTTGCTATTTCGAAAGTGAAAATTTCATGGAAATTCATTACGAATAAAGCACAGCTAACATCTGTTTTCTTCAACTTCCTTCTCTGAGAGCTACCATATAAGGTATAAGGTACTCTCAGGGCTACACTACCCGTGTCCTTTTTGGGCCTTTAAAACACATAAACGTTTCAATGTAACTTCTACGCTTTGTCATTTGGTCGTTTCAGTTTCCTTTGCGTACAATGACGCAATCCGGATTTCGATATCATCATTGCCACAAGCAGAATACTTTCATGAATATTTTAATGACACGAAAGAGGGAAGGGCCTACGCAAGACAACTGTGACGTATTCATTTTATACGTTTCCTTTTAACTTTCGCCTTTTACAATAGCCATTGATGCTCCCACTTTCTGTGGTTTCTTAATTATGGAAAGAGGTTTAGTCAACAGCCTCCTTGCGTATGAGAAAGCACCTGACTAGGAATTTTGTCTCAAATTTTATGCCTGTTTGCCAAAATTTGTTTCGGAAGGCAATGACATCACATGACCAATGATCCAAATACTGTCATTTACCCATTGCATTCTGGGACTTGTTACGAATCTTACACGCCAAACTTTTTCATTACCAGGTAAGTGCTTCTTAATTTCTCCCAAAGTGACTCTCAAACGTTTGTTATTTGGTTTAGAATTGTTTCTGAGGACACTTCCAACTCCGAATAAAGTTCATAAAATTACCTAGGTCGGACTGTTACATCTGCAGTAGCTGTAAGAGAATGAAACAAGTTGCCAGTCTATGGGATAGGCAGAAAAACCACTACTAATATTAAAGGATTTGCATTCGAAAACCTTTACAGACCGTTGCATTGCATCATCATGTCAATTTTCGAGATACTTTGTACATCAGAATAATCTTTTTCGTCATTTGGTTTTATTGTGTGTTTTCCAGGAAATGATGCTCAATCTTTTCCAGTCAGCTGCGATACAGAGTAAAGACCTCGCACAGAGCCTCGATCTGAAAAAGAGACCAACATGGTACCAGCATGACGAAATCATGCCATGTGATTTCTTTTCCCGTGGTGTAGTATCGTTGCAAAATGGACTTTCAGCTTCTGAAAGTATGTTTACAAGGGAAACAAAACCTTCTGGAGCACTGGCCTGCTGTGGGGTAAATCCCAAGGAAATCCAGAATGGAATTCACTTTGTTATGAAACCAAACAACCACTGGTTTTGCATCGAATTTGTAATGCAAAGAATTCGTCATCTCAAAGAATCTTGCTAACAAATTTAATAAATGTCTTAATTCTTTATAAACCTTTTCTGTATTTTTCAAGGTGTTCTAAACCAGGTTTGTTTCTCTTTACCGATCACCTGTGTTCTTTGTTTTGCTAAATAACAGATGGTTCTCGACCCAACAGTGATACGGAGTTATTAAAAGAGGCCTTGTAGCCTCGCAAATCTGGCCACCTTTCATGCTGACTTTTTAAATTACGGCCAGTCCTTTGGGCCTCCAATAAATATTTTCTGTCGACCTTTTACGAAAATTGTCGAGAATGCTTTGATAAAACTTTATGAAAGTTAAATGAGAAGTGTGACAAGATTTGCTCTCCAATGCTATCGCAGAATTTTGATGCAGAATTTGACCAGCCAGGCATCACAATGCATTCTCATCCTGGAGGCATATGCCACGCCCTTGTCGTTAATCTGAGTTTCTTAAAGATCCATTGCTAACCATGATCCTTTGTGGCGCCAAAGTCAATTTTCGTATGATCTGAAAGTCGTTTCTGGCCTAGATTCTTTTTGTCTTGTTTTTCATTCGGCTCGGCGCACAAAGGATCATGGTTGATAATGGGCCTTAAATTCGAGAGTAGTTTTCTTGCCAACAATTGAGTTTCTTAATTTTAGGTAACAAATGCTATTCATCCATCTAGTTAGATTTTGAATAATTTTTTTTAAAGAAGAAAAAAATTCACCATCGGAACAAATTTTTCCCACTTTCAGAATCAACAATCTACAATTTACAGGAATACAATAAACATTTTGAACGACTGGGGAAAATTGAAAAATCCAAAATTTAACAAAAAACCCTGAGTAAGAATAAGCAGCAAAAATTTAAATGGTTGTTAGGGGACAAATCTTTGAGCGTTTCTGACAAACAAATTTCAAGGGAATAATCTGTTATAAGAAATTGTCAGATAAAAGGATCTTGGCAAGAGTCTGTAGTTTAAATATACTCGTTTTATATGAATGCTGGAAACAATGGCGTCACCAGGGGGTGGATTGGGGTGGATGTGTCCACCCCAGTTTCTCATTGTGGTATTTATTCACAAGCAAAAACGGTGTAAAAATGGCTGGATATGACCTCGATTCCATACTAAGTCAACCCCACATTTTTTTGGGCTGGCGACGCCCCTGGCTGGAAAGGCACTTCTTGAGAGTCAACAAAATATTTCACGCTCTCTCTTTTTTCTGGTATTTGTTCTCAAGCACAAAAATCGTTTTCCTGAGGCCTGCCTATCTTCTTTGGACAATCAAATCAACACAATACTTCATTACAAAATTTGTATAATACCACGATACTAAATTCAGTCCCAGCTTGAAGTATTGCTACACCAAAAAACTGATTACGATCTAAAATTAACTCAAAAGAAGACCAGTAAAGTCAGCTTGGGGGGTACAAGAAAAGGAAGGATAAAGAATTCGATTTAACATTTAACTGACCGAGTACAAGCTGATTACGCAACACAGGACACACCTCTAGACAATAAAGTTGCTAGGAAATGCACAACAAGTGTTGGAAAATCTTTAACCCATATCTCTATTTTCTGAGATAAGGAAAGTTAGCTCGAAGGATGCTCCACCTTCATGATTTAAGATAGATTTCAACTTCCAACAAAGGACGCTATCATATTTATCTGGAAACCACACTTGCCACCAATTTACAAACGATTGTCCGTTCTTGAATACTTGGATCAGCAAGGTTTCCCCTTAGCTTTCCATGCTTCAACCTCGTATTGATACGGTGATGATGTTTCCAAGGTGGGTGTTAACTGAAGTTTGGATACAAGATTCATAAAGAAATGCTAGAAACGTCAAGATAATAATTACCGAAATTGTCTCAAAAATCAACCCTTTTTCTACGAAGAAAAACTGTACATCCAGCGGGAGTTTACGAAAGGTCATCGACATAGTTGCAAATATGTGCCTCTTTAGTTTACTGCAGGAAAAAATCCTCCTTGCGCAGGAAGAAATCTTACCACTGTTTAATGAATTACACACAAGTGTTGGAACTGGACCTGATCTGTAGCCAGCAACAAACCTTGGGTGTTTGTTTGATATGAGAAACCCCTCTCCCCTGGCGCCACCCCTGCCCTCGCTTGCAAATGCTTGCAATAAGAGCAAGTAGAGGAATTAGATAAAATGGAGCACGAGGGAAACGCGCATGAAATTCCTCAAACATCTACCTAGTACAGTTTCAATCTTTTGCTTTCCCGATAAACCCTTAGCTTGAAATCCATTAGNTTTTTGCAGTATCAGCTTCCTTTTTTATCGCCAGTTTTATGATTTTGAAGCCCTACTCATTAAGGAACTTTTTTTCAAAACACTTTAGAGAAATAAATTTTATCTTGGATTGTTTTGATATGTCGCTAACTTGATTATGTCGTATTACTGGATTGTCGTGTAACCTTGGATGTGTCAATAAAATGAAAACTTAAAAAATGATTGTCGTCGCTTGCCTCATTCTCCTACTTCAGGGAAAGTTTTCAAAATCAAAACCACCGTAACTTCTAAATCAATGGAGGACAAGCCTTCTAAAAGCTAAAGTCTGTCGCTCTTCTGGTTTACGATTTAGGAATTTGACGACGTTAAATAAGTTGAAATATAAAAATCGATTTAATTTTGAAAATAAGCAAGAAAAACTCAAGGTAGAATTACAGCAAAGTACATAAAGTTGCTTTCAAAATATTAAATCCAAAGAAATATGTAATAGCTGTTTACATTATATCTTTTTAAAGATTTTGAACCTATCCTAACCAGCAAGCCGTGTTCTTGAACAGCGCATTTTCAAGCGCAGTTTCTAACGCTGCTTATACCGGGTGAATCAGAAAAATGTTAGAAGTTTGAAAGCCTGTAGTTCTCGAACCATTATCAGATTCCTAACCTCGTTCCCATGACCCAAAAGGAGGCTGCTGAATCCAGCATATCAGATTCCTATAAACTGATAATACCTGTATAGCTAACGTATCAACTTAGATAAGAAAATTTAGTTTGTCAAAATCGGTCGTATCGTTCTCATATTACAAGCGATCATATAAAAATGCTTCATCTCCAAAATGCTGTCTACCTTACCGTTCAAACGTTTACTAGGTATATAAAGTGGCTGCTGCATAATCTTATAAACTTGGAACTGTCATTCAGCATTTTTTCGTCTATTTTCTATTATCATGAGGCTGGATTGCTAGCAAATTTGACCAAGGATTTTAGGCCTGTTTTAAAGGATTTTGAGATGAAGCATTTTATAAGATCGCTTGTAATTTGAGAACCTTATAACCGATTATGACAAGTTAAAAGTTCTTATCTAAGCTGATATGTTAGCTACACAGGAATTATCAGTGTTTAGGAATCTGATAAATGGTTTGAGAGCTGCAGGCTTTCAAAAGTCTATACATTTTTTGACTCACCCGGTATTTTGATGTCGATCTTTGCCTCAACAGATGTTTCCTTTGATTTCATAATTTAAGTCATATTTTTCGATCTACTACCTGCACATTTAGTGCAACCTAGTCTTCAAATAAAATCCATCACAGCTAAATTCTAAACTGAATAATTTTTACGAGTATTTTCCTTGCCAGTTTTCATAATAGAATGTCGCACACAGTTTAGGCAGATGGAAATTTTATTACATAATTCCGAAATCATATCACTCAGTCAACTACTTGCGTATGCAAATCAACTGAACGTACAAGTAAAACCAAGTTCTCTTATTTTATCTGTATATTGTTATACATTTAGTAGAAATCTGATGAATTTTCGAATGTGTACAACTGTGATAAGAGCACACTCAATCGAACCTGTCAAATAAAAATGCATAAAAATATCGCTCGATCCAGACATTTTTGTAGAACAGCTACAAGGTCTATTGAGGCAAAATGTTCTTGGCTGTCAACTTGCAGCGTCGTCAATGAATTAAATTATATATGTTCATTAAAAACTGATCTTCCTCATAAACTAAAGCACGATAACAGTAACATTCATTAATTTGATAACGACCCTTTTTGACCCCACTTTGACCCATTTTGCCCCCACTTTACCCTTCAGACAACCTCGTTCCAAAGACCCAAAAGGAGGCTGCTGAATCCAGCATGTATCTGAATCCAGTATTGACGTAGGAAACTGGCCCTCGGAACCACTTTACCCTTCAGATGCTTTTTCTCGAAAACTCTCCGACACTGCAATGGGTGCTACTAGATAAACAATAGCCCAGAATGTTCTATGAAACTACTACAGAATGAGATCTCAACTAAACAGAAAGATAAGTATTCTATTGACGAAAATCAAAGAATTAAAAACTCAACTAAATAAAATACAATATAATGAAGTAATATAATATTGAGAATATCTATAAATATGTTAATAATCTACGATTTCTATAAAGTTTATATTCTGGCCTAAAATGCGATAACAACAAATATATTACTGGCTAAGATCACAAAGTGAAACATTTTCAACGCCTCCACTGAGTCGTGCACCATGTAAAAACTACGAAGCAGAACGGAATTACTTTGAAAATATTTTGTCTGATACCCGTCTACATTATTACATAGGAGCACGTACTCGAGAAATGAGAACCCGAGAAAGTAGATGAAATACTAGCTGCGCAATCATTTGAAAATGGCATATATTTGGTAAGATGCAAACTATAAGGTGATACGAAAAATGGCAGATGCAAAAAGAACAAGAATTTTAAGTTTGGCAGATTTACATTCTGATCTTAAAGAACGCCGGTCAACCAGCATCCTTTGCGGTCACGCTTTGCAGAGAATGTTGTCATATTAAAATGGCCGCCGCAGTCGAAAGGCAACAAGCGAAGCGCGCAAAGGATGCTGGTTGATTGGCGTTCTTTAACACAGGTTCAGATCAGGTGTGACAAAACCTAGAATTTTCTTTAAGTGTCTGCTTCAGATACAAATACCTAGCAGCTAGTTTTCCGATTGGCTACAATAGTACAAAGTTATGTACTATAAAGTATTTCACATCATCTCTATTTTCAAAATGGTTGATCAGTGGTCTGTTCGACAAAAATTGATTTCCTAAATTATAGGGAAACAGTAAAGTCCCATACATAATACAATTAGCCGAAAAGAATACTCTGGTCCGGTGAGACCGAACTGCCAAACAAGAAAAACTACCCAGTTGATATTTTGGCCTTAATGAAAACGAAATCGACATTCCTTTGATTAGTTTCACGAGTTGAGATTTCTCTACCTTGGTCTCATTTGCACAAAAAGACTCGGGAAAGGCCTATTGTTTGCAGTAATAAGACATTTTAAGTCACATCTCTCACAAATATTTCACCACTTTCATGACATGCTAATGTGTGGTTATACTAAAATTCAGTAGGTTAATTCTCCTCCGATACAAATGTAATCATGCCTGAAAGATGAGCTATTACAGGCCTAATCATATAACGAACTTGCCTTGCCAGGAAAGAAACAATTGGCCCACTATTGTTCTCTTAAAGTGAATGACCAGAGCTATGAGGCGCCCGTCTATAAATAGGATAAAGAAAAACCAAAACACGCCATTGTTTTCTTTGGCTTTGCTTTCCTTGCCCACTTGCTGGATTATCAAATACAATAGGTTATTTATAAATCTACGAGATCTCATCTGTTAACTCAGGTTATTCCCTTTAAATGACGTTTCCAACTAAACGACAAACTGTAAATGTCTCATGTGTACCTGTTTTCCTCGAAATATACAACGTGATGCAAAAAGATTGACACGTGTGATGACCAGTGGTAACTCAAGTATATCGCTGGTTTCGGCACTAAAAATTAAGACTTACTACTGGGGGTTTGCTAAACTTAAAACTACCGCTGATGTAATAAATCTAATTCGAGGCTCCTTGGTATTGTTAAGGAAAGATTTTTCTGGCCTATCACGAAGAAACTCCCTGCAAAGGGAGAGAACTATAAGCTAAAATAGAGAGAGAGAGAGAGAAAATTATGCTTATCAATATTGCTTTCGCAAACTGACAGATTACATGAGATCTAGAAGGACGAAAATGGGGGGATGTTTCAGAGTCTAGAGGTGCGACGAATGAAGGAGGAGCTATGGAATGAAGTTCCTATTCTTGGAATAGAGACGAAAGAATAAGAGTTTACAGATCATATTGCGATTCTATGACTACTAGTAAAATGACAACTTAGTTAGACTTAATGTCTTTGAGACTTTGAGCAATTAAATATCTTGATTTGTAAAAAAAATTTCCAGCTGAAAAATTGCGAAGAAATATGTTGCTCTAAGCTTGGAAAATGTCCCCTGTAAAAAGTAGGACACATCCCGCTATTGGCAAAAATTGAAACTTCAAACTTCTCAAGCTGGCCGCTTTGACCAAAGCATGCATGGGCATAAAGAGCTATTTTAAAATAGAAAGAATGAAGAGGAAAAACTGGCAAGTGACACTTCAACCAATGCAACAGGTTATACATTTGCAAGTCTAAATGTCAACAGATGGTTGACAACTGACACCACAATTTTTCAAATATCATTTTCATCCAGGTGTCTTGTGAAAATATCAGAATGGCGGGAATAGACATGTTTGTGATTTCCTCTTCGATCTCAATTGATACAATACAATCTTATGAAGTTTTCAACAGCTATAAAAAAGTTTAGACTGTCTGAGAGGAATAGATTAGACAGAGGATGAAAAATTTGACAGACGACAAGGTAGAAATAAGGAAAAAGCTCCAAAAGCAATCTATAAGTGTTTCTTTTACTTCTATTTTATGTTTAAATTTACAAGTAGCACCTCTTGGATTTTCATTATGCTTATATTAATTATTACATATGAAACTTTTATCACGTTAAATGCCTACTTGATCTATTGTAATCAATTCTCTCGAGTACAAAGTGTACTAAGGACAAGACAAGTTGAAACCTGCACAAATTATTCACTTTTAATACCTTAAGTTAAGTTAATTTTCTAGGCTCAACCAAACCTCGTCTTGATGTAAAATTAACAAAATAGAGGACAAGCATAAGATTAATGCAAAGACTTCCCTGACAATTCTTTCCTAAAAATCTGCGCTCAATTTTAAAATTAGTGCCAAAAATAGTAAAGCGCATCCTGGAGGCTCAGGATCTAGAGGTCAAGTTACCACTGTCTCTCAGCATGAACTTTAATCCCATTTTGGTATCGCCTGACTTCATGGAAATCTCTGTGGCATTACGTGAGAACCGTTTATGAAACCATACCCCCGCCTAATGCTACCATTACATAGCAACACAATAATGGCCCAGCTACACTGGTACGCAACAATGAAACACAAACTGCGAGTACAACCACAGGCAGAATTATGCACCAGTATTTTGGCCTAAGGATCTAGCGTTCAATTACCATTGCGTTTTCTCCATTCATAAATGTTGCCAATCAAATAAATTCAAACAAGAAACGCAATGGGAATTTGATCTACGCATATGCAGCATTAGACCAAGTAGAAAGCATGCAAAGATTGAAGAAGAGCCACAATGGTCAGAAAATTCGATCCTTTAGATCATAACACTGGTGCATTATCGCCCATGGTATAACACGGGACTTATAGCTATATCATGTTTCTCTAAGGCATAGGNTTGTGATTTCCTCTTCGATCTCAATTGATACAATACAATCTTATGAAGTTTTCAACAGCTATAAAAAAGTTTAGACTGTCTGAGAGGAATAGATTAGACAGAGGATGAAAAATTTGACAGACGACAAGGTAGAAATAAGGAAAAAGCTCCAAAAGCAATCTATAAGTGTTTCTTTTACTTCTATTTTATGTTTAAATTTACAAGTAGCACCTCTTGGATTTTCATTATGCTTATATTAATTATTACATATGAAACTTTTATCACGTTAAATGCCTACTTGATCTATTGTAATCAATTCTCTCGAGTACAAAGTGTACTAAGGACAAGACAAGTTGAAACCTGCACAAATTATTCACTTTTAATACCTTAAGTTAAGTTAATTTTCTAGGCTCAACCAAACCTCGTCTTGATGTAAAATTAACAAAATAGAGGACAAGCATAAGATTAATGCAAAGACTTCCCTGACAATTCTTTCCTAAAAATCTGCGCTCAATTTTAAAATTAGTGCCAAAAATAGTAAAGCGCATCCTGGAGGCTCAGGATCTAGAGGTCAAGTTACCACTGTCTCTCAGCATGAACTTTAATCCCATTTTGGTATCGCCTGACTTCATGGAAATCTCTGTGGCATTACGTGAGAACCGTTTATGAAACCATACCCCCACCTAATGCTACCATTACATAGCAACACAATAGTAGCCCAGCTACACTGGTACGCAACAATGAAACACAAACTGCGAGTACAACCACAGGCAGAATTATGCACCAGTATTTTGGCCTAAGGATCTAGCGTTCAATTACCATTGCGTTTTCTCCATTCATAAATGTTGCCAATCAAATAAATTCAAACATGAAACGCAATGGGAATTTGATCTACGCATATGCAGCATTAGACCAAGTAGAAAGCATGCAAAGATTGAAGAAGAGCCACAATGGTCAGAAAATTCGATCCTTTAGATCATAACACTAGTGCATTATCGCCCATGGTATAACACGGGACTTATAGCTATATCATGTTTCTCTAAGGCATAGGAAAGAGGTCACCTCGTTTTCAAACATCTTCTTCTGATAGATGACATTTTAATAAACATCTTTTGGATCCTTGACATGTTTCTTCAAATATTTCATCATTCCAAATGCTCGAAACCTCCTTACGCCTGCAACGAAACAAAATTCATGAGTCCTACATAACCTGAACTCATCTGTTCCCTACTTCCTACAATATCTACTTCTTCGAGAATGAAAGGACAAACTTGATCAAGTCTCTCTTCCCTCACCTTCCATCCTCCCTATTTAAGCTTCTATAATCTATANCCATGGTATAACACGGGACTTATAGCTATATCATGTTTCTCTAAGGCATAGGAAAGAGGTCACCTCGTTTTCAAACATCTTCTTCTGATAGATGACATTTTAATAAACATCTTTTGGATCCTTGACATGTTTCTTCAAATATTTCATCATTCCAAATGCTCGAAACCTCCTTACGCCTGCAACGAAACAAAATTCATGAGTCCTACATAACCTGAACTCATCTGTTCCCTACTTCCTACAATATCTACTTCTTCGAGAATGAAAGGACAAACTTGATCAAGTCTCTCTTCCCTCACCTTCCATCCTCCCTATTTTAAGCTTCTATAATCTATAATAAGCATTGGCCTTTCTTTAGTATGAAAAGGGAAAAGTATTTCACTTACGATTAATGCAAAATTGCTTTTCAGACAGATTCTATTTATATTCAATTAAAATTGTAAGTAATTTCAGTTGCTGCTTCCTTTAAAATCCAAGAAGATATTTCATCTGGGCCATTAGCCTTCTTCACATTGATATTCCCGGATATTCCTTAATAATTTCTCAACACCATCTGTATGGTAATTTAGAGTAGCTTACTGATCCGCTGAACTTTTCTGAAGTACTTTTCATGAGTAAGCAATCGAGCGGCAAAATACTGTTACAGAAGAGCAAAGAAGATTTTTCTAAGCAAATATACCAGGGGATTTTCAATGCTTCTTCTTAATTTCAAAACAATTCACCGAGAACATACGAGGTTTTATTTTCATTACCCCCGACAAAAACAGAAATTTAGAGTCTTACCAAAAATTTGATGAAGCTCATCATCACAGATGACAAATTGCTTGTTGCTTTGATCCTGCAAAAAAAGAAAATTCTATAAATGTATTTTATGATAAACTATTTGCTGCTGCAGCTGCACCCCGCAATGTCTTATCATTAGGCGTTGGGGATATTTGTCATTGCACTTCGTCCCTGTCCAATGAGGAGGCTTGAACTGTTTCACGAATGGCTATCCTGCTCCAACCTGGTTCCGAGGGCCAGTTTCCTAAGCCAATACTGGATTCAGCAGCCTCCTTTTGGGTCATGGGAACGAGGTTGATCCCGCTCTTCAACTGGTCAATTATACAAAGGATGTCAACAGGTCGTAAACTACTTTTACAAGGCTGCAATGCAATAGGAATTTATATTTTGCAATTTAAATTTCAAGGGCATCATCGACTCATAATCAATAATTTATTTATTGATTGATTGATTGATTGATTAATTGATTGTATCCAAACAATCGTTGGAAAAAATTGAATATTTAAAAGCAAACACAAAATCTGCTATTGTTAATCTATTAGAATGTGTTTTGATTTCCAAAAAGGTTTCAGGGTAGCTTCAGGAAAGGGTTTGGAAAACACCTCATTTTAAGGGGCTCCGTCTCCAAATTTCGATCGAAACGGTGATTTTGCAGTTTTTTGATAGGCAATATCACACAGACTCTTCGTCTTATTTTCAAAAATGAAAGCGTTATTTTGAAGATAAATCTTTGTACTTTACAGAGGAACAAACCAAACATTCATATCTTTTACGGATTGCTCAGATATAAGTGGATTTTTAACGGTCATTTTTTGGTGGCTTGGGTGAAGCCATCAAACGAACTACAGAAGACAATGGACACGTGCCTAAAACAATGGTGTTTACAGATTTGCTTACATTTTGGCGACGGAGCCCCTTCATTTAAGAGAATTCCCATGAAACGCTGATACAGCCCCTTTTACAGGAATATTCCACACATAGAGAGGCATTTTCTAGATCTGGTTAGTGTGCGGAAAGTGACGTGTTGCGAGCAATTGCCATTTGGTGAGAGGAATTTCAAACCTAGTGGACAATAGGTTCAACGGCAATGAAATACCTAAACCTGCCCCTAAAAATGTGGGTTTAACGCCACCAATTGTTTCGTGACCTTGCTGGCAGATCACAGATCACACAATCAGATCACAAATGAAAACAAAACATTTTCAAGTCGGAAAGCTTTCTGTTACCTTCATCGGCTTAGGAAACGAACATCCCTTTTTATCCAGAGATTATCATATCGATTCAAAAGCTGATGAATAAAAATGAAATAATTGGCTTCCTTTGGTTTCAGAAAATACTGAATATAATTTTATCAAATGATTATGGTATAAAACGACATGAAAATATCAACTATTTAATAACAACAATTTACTTAGTCAATCTTGCTATCTTTTGTTTTGGATAAAAGTACAACAAAAACGTTTTTCTAAGATTATGCCTCTGAAGGTAACGTTCTTTCCTTTGCAAGCGAAACCCGCACGCCATCTGTTTTTGTAATAAGTACGATTCAAAAGAGCGGAACTTAAAAGGGCGGTAAAGGACAAACAAACAAACAAACAAACACAAGCGGCATCTTATATGTCGGAATGATACACAGCAATTCTGTTTTGATTTTAGTGCAAGCGGCACAACGTTGAAATATGGCCTTCGGGAACATTTTCATTGAAAAATCAGCCGAGATTATGTGCTTCTTTAAAAAATTCGGCCATAGAGTAGTCCACAAAATGTTTAAAAACGGAAGATTTTTAGAGCAAAATTTGGGATTTTCATATCAGCAGAAATGTGGAGTTATTTAACAGGTGAGTCAAAAATTTACCAACTATTTGAAGAAAAAAAAACAGTTGGCTGATTTTCAGGTAGGCTGAAAAATAAATAAAAAACAACAAAGAAAGGAGGGATAACCTTAAATTCAGGTTCTTTTTTACAGAATTTGGTCCTTTAGTTTTGTTGCAAATCAAGAGAAGTTATAGCATAGTCAATAGAAGGAACATTCGAAGGAACTTCTTGAGAACATTAAAAAATCGTGCTCGCCATTCAGTGGTATCAATATCATCGGCCTTTCTAGATGTTGGGAGCTTAAATAATCCAATACCTTTCGTTCTTCTGCTCGTCCCGCATTGATTAAACGCAAAATTATCACCTGGCATACTTAAAAACTATTTTCAATCACATAATTCTAAACTTTACTTGATAAAAACACGAAATTTGTACTTGCTAGTTTAGTTTGTAGCGAGAAAGCACCGCAGCAAATGTTGTGCATGTTGAATGTGCACGGTGAATACCACGTGACAACCGTTTTCAACAAACAATAAGATAGTAGGGCGGAGAAGAATAGGTGACCAGACCCTCCTCCTTCTATTGACTATGAATAGGTTTTCGAGAATTCTACAACAATAGACTTAATCGGCTAAGGTTTGTTTTACACCCAATTCAAGTCAAGTGATCAGTCTCTTGATAAAACATCTTTTGATTTTCTTCAACATATTTCATAAAACCTTCCCAAGAGTATGATCACATGACTTGAAGTGGGTAAACAAACTTAGGTCTATGAAAGCTTGAGACGTCAAGAACTGCTTTCCAGAAATGAAAGAAGTGTTTCAAATAACTTTGGTCAAAATCTTGTTAGTATCTTACGATTAAAGGCATTGAGTCCGCATAAATAGCCCACTCATGACCAATATCAACTTCTTTTCAATCGTCAAACAAAAGTTGTCATTTTATCGCTATTGAAATTAAACCAAAGAAATTCCCGAGAATAATGGAAGGATTAAGAAGTGTTTGTTCCTCGCTGCTATTGACGTTACCGCTATTGTGCGATAACAAAAGGCCATCAGCAGTTTGTCAGCAAAAATTCAGGATAGCGTATACGCTCATGTATTTATATGGACTCAATTCCTTTAAGTTGAGATCACAATATCGTCGAGACCTTCATAACCACAAGGATTTAAAAAGTTATCCTTATTGGAAAATTAACATTAGGTTGGTTGACCCTTACCTGCTTAAAAGGTGCAAAACAATTTAAAAAATGAAAAGCGAGAGTGATTTTCTGATGAATTTGTGTCTCGTAGGAAATGAAAAAGGAGACCAAAAATTATTACTTCAATACGCAAAGAGCACAATGTAAAAGTAAACATCTATTATGTTCGCCTCTATGTTTTCACTTAATCTTAACAAGCCATCTAATTCTTGCTTCTAGCCAGTTAAACTTTGTTCTGACAACATTGATTTTTCGGGTCTGGTAGTCAAATTTGCTTTTTTAAGCGACATTGATCATTGAAATCTTTAAATTTCAAGACAACTTTTCATTGGAAAACTTCATGAAAGCTTCACTTCAGTTATCTGAGCTTGTGATAGGAAAAATTTGTTACGACGTTAGGGGACTCAGTCGGTATAAAGTTGCATTACATTTTAGAATCATATTTCTCCCGCAAATTGAGAAAATTTTCAGATATAATTTCAACTCGTCGAAATGAGGCTTCAGACTTTGTTTGGGAAATTGGCGTTGAAAATGTCCACAAAGCCACATGAGATCACCCAGCTATAAAAACATTGAGAATTCGAGGACCCTTCTAAGAAACTGCTAAAAAGCTCTCAGGATTCAAAATCTGATAAATTAAGAAAATTCCGGTACTGGGCCAATTTCTTTGGTTTCCTATAAAAAAAACATGCACCTGGGTTGAATTGAAACTTTCTGATTCCGACAAGGTTTTAGAATTTATCAAAAATTCTGGTTACACGGCGTTGAATCCTACATAGACAATTAACTCTCCGTAAAATCCGGAACACATCTAAATATTGGAACACATCCAAAAATTGGAACATATCCAAATATTCTCACACCTTGGATTAAGAAATTTTATCTCATGGATCTTTATCTGCTGGAAGTGAATTGTTCAATTGATTGGATATCATCTTCGGCTTCCAAGGCAAATATATTATCGGATGAAATTAACGTTTTTTGAGAATAAGTGCATACAGAGCAAACCACAACTTAACAAGGAAGAAATTTGAAACTAGGAAGGAAATGTTTGGAGATTCCAACGACGTAAACAACGTGAGGATATTAGAGCCAAAAGAGGACAAATATTTTCGATTAAAGGTGAAGGTGAAGTTGCGGTTTTTAGCGCCAAGCGCTGGGATCGCAGAAGTAGAGAAGACCTAATCGAGTCCGCGACCGCTTGCCATGACGCTCAAATGGTGGGGCTCTACCTGGGATCGAACCCTGTCCGCCTGACTGTTCTGGCTGCAAAGTCAGAGGATTACACCACTGCGCCAGAACACCTTCTTTACATTAAACAATGATCCTAGCATCATAGGACACCAAGCTGGTTCGATGGTTAGATAAGTTTTATGTACGAAGTAAAACGAGTACACTTATTTATGTATCTTATGATCTAAAAGATACATAGTACGATTACTGTATGATATGAGTTATACCTCTAACGTAGACCAGGTCCAGTTTAAACTTCGCATTTCTGCCGCGTCGAATTAAATTATTTCTTCAAGTGTCGATTAAATGCGACGATAATGCGACGTTTAAATCAGCGTCGCATTAAATAATTAAATTCGACAGTAGTTCACCAGCTCTGCCGCTTAATTCACTAAGAGCGTGACTTGATTTAGAGAGTCGCATTATTGCCGTGTTGAATTAAATTATCGCATTGGATGTTCCTTAATTTACACTCACAGAAAATACCAAGAAAATCATACCCAACGCGCTTGCTCCACGAGGGGATTCTCGTTGCGACGTTTAAATCAACAAGCAGTTTTGCCGCATTATTGTCGCATGAAATGTAATTCAATTCGACACGGCAGAAATGCGACGTTTAAACTAGGCCTAAGAAGTAAAATTAATCAAACATCATCTTAAATATAGTTATATACTCACCAGAAGTTCTCGTTCTTTTATGACAGCGTACATTTTCTTGACAACATCTCCTCTTGATAACTAAAATAATTAATAATTAAAATCATTAAGAAAGAACCATATATAGATTTAGAGAGCCAATTAAACGAGAATCGAAGGAACCAATAATCACTGGAATCAGAAACCAGTAAATCAACGACAAACAAACAATTATTGGAACATTAAATAAAATAAATATAATCACACAAGCTTTCGGGAGCTATGGCTAGCCTTAAAACTAAAATAGCGAATACATTGATGTCTAGCTCGTTTAGGATACTTTTAAATGCCTAAAATAATTATGGTACGCCTGTGTCCAAAAAAGGTTTTTGGTTAGACGACTTATAGCATACCCTGTAAATGAATCATGGTTGATTCGAAACGTTCCGGAAAATTCTAGAACACTAAATAATGATTTGAGTCGTATACTTTTGGCCTTTGGTTAACACTGGAAATGTCGAATGAATGAATAACTGATAAAAATAGAAACATGATTGTCGTCTCTATTCTCATCCTATGATTTATAACAAAGTTGCGTTTTCCACCCGATACCCTGTAAATAATTTAAAACAATTTGCAAATATACCTTATCAGTTCCGACTAGTTCAGCGAGTTCTGCTGATAAAACCATTTCTCTAGCAAAACCTACAATGAATAAGAAGGCAAAAGTTCAGAGAACGAATGAATAAAATACTAAATAAAATACCCTTCATTATTGATACACAATGCACTAAACATTACTTTAATTGATTAGTCTAGTAGGCAATGATCTAACTCATGTACACGATACAAAATATATTCAAATTTGACTGGCCACCATAAATCGTACACTGCGCAGATTTTTAAGATAAGTGATTCAATGTTTAGTTAAAACCTAAGAAAGTGCTTGTTCATTTTGCTTTATATTTTCTATCACTTACTTCTAGCGTCATATATAAGTGATTTCTTGAAAATTCTTTGGCTTGAGTAAGGAGGAAATTCTAAGATGTTTTACAATCGATTTCGGCTATATCCAAACCAAAAATGTTCATGAAATTGGTTATAACTCGAAAAGCAATCCGCCGAAAAATCGAATAATTTGGGATTTTTGATTAAAGATTAGATCATCAATCTTTAAGATTGGCTGTGTCATATTCAATAAAGGAAATGATAGATTTAATAAAAAACTGTCAAGGCTTAAGAACTCATCATAATGATAACAATATAATCACATTAAGCAAGAAATATATGTGCTGTGTCATAAGCAATTTACTTAATCAAAAATAATCCTTTCAATCAAAAAACACATCTAATCAATCAGCAAGTAATAAGGTTCGTCAAATCAATTTCCTAAATTCATGTAGAGAATCATTATTTTGATCAATGAGTTGGTTCAGGAAGAAAATGTAACTACAAGGTTCCTACTCTGCGTTGACAGTGCAGATAAGATCAGATGCCACCACTTCAATATTTGAATAAACTACAGGAAATGAAATCTTTGAATCTCACAATTTAAAAAAGGTTTGTCTCAAATCTATTAGAAACTATCAGGTAACATCTGTGTTACAGCAGTGGATCATAAACTATGATTACAGTTTAATTTGATGGAGAGAAAATGATTCAAGATATCTCTGTGGCCAGTTTTTCAGAGCATAGTTTTTCTGCAAAGGTCGCCTAATAGTTCTGACTCTCAATATAATCCAATCATATACACATATCACACATGCAGTCACTGGCACTCCTAGATAATAAAAAAAGCAAAAGAAGTAACTCCATAAAACTTGAGAAAGAAAATAAAGCATCTATAAAATGTCTCTGACCTGTTTTCTTTCTTGGTTTACTTTCACCATCCTCATCCTTTACTTTTGATTTTTTTGCTTTGCTCTTTGCTGTCTGTGGAAATATTGAAAATGTTACACCTTAAATGAATCCTCACAAAATGTATTTTGAGATATTCTGACATAAGTAGAGCACAAAATTGTTTTGTTGAAGACATTAAAGGGGCGCTGTGTCACCATTTGACGAAAATCCCTGCAAAACAAAGTGTTTAAAAGTATTTTCTTGAAGCTATTCCCAAAGACTTTTTGGGATAATCAAAACACTTTCTGGTAGATTAACAATCCGGATTTTGTGTAAGCTTTAATAAATGTTTCTTCTTCCAATGATTGCTAAGACATTGGACAGATTTTCACACAGACCAAAATTGTGCTGGGAACTTGTCTTTAATTTCTTAATAACCAGGATTCTTTGCATATAATGTTGATATTGGTTAGGTTGACTCTATGTATGTTTGTTTACATTTCCATGACACAGCCCCTTAAAAGTCAGCATAAACTACAAGCCTNTTGTCGCATGAAATGTAATTCAATTCGACACGGCAGAAATGCGACGTTTAAACTAGGCCTAAGAAGTAAAATTAATCAAACATCATCTTAAATATAGTTATATACTCACCAGAAGTTCTCGTTCTTTTATGACAGCGTACATTTTCTTGACAACATCTCCTCTTGATAACTAAAATAATTAATAATTAAAATCATTAAGAAAGAACCATATATAGATTTAGAGAGCCAATTAAACGAGAATCGAAGGAACCAATAATCACTGGAATCAGAAACCAGTAAATCAACAACAAACGAACAATTATTGGAACATTAAATAAAATATAATGGTTACTGATATAATCACACAAGCTTTCGGGAGCTATGGCTAGCCTTAAAACTAAAATAGCGAATACACTGATGTCTAGCTCGTTAAGGATACTTTTAAATGCCTAAAATAATTATGGTACGCCTGTGTCAAAAAAAGGTTTTTGGTTAGACGTCTTATAGCATACCCTGTAAATGAATCATGGTTGATTCGAAACGTTCCGGAAAATTCTAGAACACTAAATAATGATTTGAGTCGTATACTTTTGGCCTTTGGTTAACACTGGAAATGTCGAATGAATGAATAACTGATAAAAATAGAAACATGATTGTCGTCTCTATTCTCATCCTACGATTTATAACAAAGTTGCATTTTCCACCCGATACCCTGTAAATAATGTAAAACAATTTGCAAATATACCTTATCAGTTCCAACTAGTTCAGCGAGTTCTGCTGATAAAACCATTTCTCTAGCAAAACCTAAAATGAATAAGAAGGCAAAAGTTCAGAGAACGAATGAATAAAATACAAAATAAAATACCCTTCATTATTGATAAACAATGCACTAAACATTACTTTAATTGATTAGTCTAGTAGGCAATGATCTAACTCATGTACACGATACAAAATATATTCAAATTTGACTGGCCACCATAAATCGTACACTGCGCAGATTTTTAAGATAAGTGATTTAATATTTAGTTAAAATCCTAAGAAGGTGCTTGTTCATTTTGCTTTATATTTTCTATCACTTACTTCTAGCGTCATATATAAGTGATTTCTTGAAAATTCTTTGGCTGGGGTAAGGAGGAAATTCTAAGATGTTTTACAATCGATTTCGGCTATATCCAAACCAAAAATGTTCATGAAATTGGTTATAACTCGAAAAGCAATCCGCCGAAAAATCGAATAATTTGGGATTCTGACTAAAGATATAATGATAGATTTAATAAAAAACTGTTGAGGCTTAAGAACTCATCATAATGATAACAATATAATCACATTAATCAAGAAAATATATGTGCTGTGTCATAAGCAATTTACTTAATCAAAAATAATCCTTTCAATCAAAAAACACATCTGATCAATCAGCAAGTAATAAGGTTCGTCAAATCAATTTCCTAAATTCATGTAGAGAATCATTATTTGGATCAATGAGTTGGTTCAGGAAGAAAATGTAACTACAAGGTTCCTACTCTGCGTTGACAGTGCAGATAAGATCAGATGCTACCACTTCAATATTTGAATAAACTACAGGAAATCCTTGAATCTTGAAACTTAAAGGTTTGGCTCAAATCTATTAGAAACTATGGGGTAACATCTTTGTTACAGCAGTGGACCATGATTACAGTTTAATTTGATGGAGAGAAAATGATTCAAGATATCTCTGTGGCCAGTTTTTCAGAGCATAGTTTTTCTGCAAAGGTCGCCTAATAGTTCTGACTCTCAATATAATCCAATCATATACACATATCACACATGCAGTCACTGGCACTCCTAGATAATAAAAAAAGCAAAAGAAGTAACTCCATAAAACTTGAGAAAAAAAATAAAACATCTATAAAATGTCTCTGACCTGTTTTCTTTTTTGGTTTACTTTCACCATCCTCATCCTTTACTTTTGATTTTTTTGCTTTGCTCTTTGCTGTCTGTGGAAATATTGAAAATGTTACACCTAAAATGTATTTTGATATATTCTGACATAAGTAGAGCACAAAATTGTTTTGTTGAAGACATTAAAGGGGCGCTGTGTCACCATTTGACGAAAATCCCTGCAAAACAAAGTGTTTAAAAGTATTTTCTTGAAGCTATTCCCAAAGACTTTTTGGGATAATCAAAACACTTTCTGGTAGATTAACAATCCGGATTTTGTGTAAGCTTTATAAATGTTTCTTCTTCCAATGATTGCTAAGACATTGGACAGATTTTCACACAGACCAAAATTGTGCTGGGAACTTGTCTTTAACTTCTTAATAACCAGGATTCTTTGCATATAATGTTGATATTGGTTAGGTTGACTCTATGTATGTTTGTTAACATTTCCACGACACAGCCCTTTAAAAGTCAGCATAAACTACAAGCCTTTTGTATATTAAGACTGCTTTCTTGCGTGTAATTTCTTAAGATTTCTTACAAAATTTCTTAAATTCTTCATATGGTTTTTACTTTCAATAAAGTGAAAAAGCATGAATACATAAATACCATATTTGATGTTGATGGCCTTTTCCTGCCAACAGGATTTCTTGAGGTCTTTTTCTGCAACGAGATGATGTAATTATGATATTTTTGCTTATTTCCATGTTTATGCTGGTTAACAACATTCTTAAAGGTGACCTGAAGTGAACATTTCGATTGGTGCAAATGAATAGAACCAGTGGCGGCACCATGAGCCCCCCTCTACTTCTCCCCAAGGGCAGTTTTTCATTTCATCCAAATCCGTAGAGAAATGGTCAAAGGAGGNATCCCTGCAAAACAAAGTGTTTAAAAGTATTTTCTTGAAGCTATTCCCAAAGACTTTTTGGGATAATCAAAACACTTTCTGGTAGATTAACAATCCGGATTTTGTGTAAGCTTTATAAATGTTTCTTCTTCCAATGATTGCTAAGACATTGGACAGATTTTCACACAGACCAAAATTGTGCTGGGAACTTGTCTTTAACTTCTTAATAACCAGGATTCTTTGCATATAATGTTGATATTGGTTAGGTTGACTCTATGTATGTTTGTTAACATTTCCACGACACAGCCCTTTAAAAGTCAGCATAAACTACAAGCCTTTTGTATATTAAGACTGCTTTCTTGCGTGTAATTTCTTAAGATTTCTTACAAAATTTCTTAAATTCTTCATATGGTTTTTACTTTCAATAAAGTGAAAAAGCATGAATACATAAATACCATATTTGATGTTGATGGCCTTTTCCTGCCAACAGGATTTCTTGAGGTCTTTTTCTGCAACGAGATGATGTAATTATGATATTTTTGCTTATTTCCATGTTTATGCTGGTTAACAACATTCTTAAAGGTGACCTGAAGTGAACATTTCGATTGGTGCAAATGAATAGAACCAGTGGCGGCACCATGAGCCCCCCTCTACTTCTCCCCAAGGGCAGTTTTTCATTTCATCCAAATCCGTAGAGAAATGGTCAAAGGAGGTGCCAGGTAGTTAGATTCTGAATTTCAAGGGCAAATAAGGGTGAATCTTAGCAATAAAAAGGGCGTTTCCTAAGTGTGAACAAGGTGTGGTCCTGAAAATTTTCCGGGGACTTTGCCCCGGACCCCCATTTTTATTTGTCCTGCCCAGTTCATAGTGGCTGCACGCCGGCATTGATAGAACTGTTGAAGCAGATAAATTGGCAAGCACCCCACATTTTTTAGCGCACCTGGAATGCCTTCAGCAGAAAGACTTAACATAGGTGCCAAAACTTTAGAAAACATTGCACAAATGGTTAATGCATCTTCTACTGTATTTGGTTTAATGGCTTGAAAGGAACTTCAGGTACCTTCCTATAATTCTACTTGCACAATTTTTTATATGTTGATTATTTTTAGAAATTTACAAGTGTTTTCTTTTTATTGAAAGCATTCATGAAAAGTTTTGAAAAAATCAAAATCATTGTAAATCCTAAATTAACTGAAGAAAAATGGTGCAATCTTCAAGAAAAAATGATAGTTTATAAAGGTCTTCAAAATGGTGGCAAGCAGAAATCTGTAGCTTTCCTGGTCTACGATTTAGCAGTTTGATGACGTCACAACTTTAAAACTGGTTGACAAAAAGAGATGATGTAATCCTGAATCAAGATATCAAGGGCATGCAAATACTGTAGAATTATAGCAAAGCATATACCTGAAGTTCTTTTCAAGCCATTAAATCAAATGGAAGATGCATTAACCATTCATGCAGCACAGGTGACATTCGTCTTTCGTCTTACAACACATAATCAACGAATTTTTTCAAAATAATTAATATATCAAATTAAAGCTGAAATTCTCCCGTTTCTTATGGTGTAATTCTATTCCGAGTTTGTTTGGTTTTGGAAGGGTGGTTGATCCACGAGGAAGGAGCACAGGCGACATTCGTCTGTGGCATTCGCTTTTTTTCAAATTATTCCCCCCTCCTCGTGGATCAACCAGCCTTCCAAAACCAAACAAACTCAGAATATAATTACACCAGAAGAAACGGGAGAATTTCAGCTTTAATTTGATATATTAATTATTTTGAAAAAATTCGTTTATTATATGTTGCAAAACGAATGTCACCTGTGCTCATTCATGCAATAATTTTTAAAGATTTGATGCTTACGCTGAAAGACTTACTGGTGTCTTCTCAAAACTTGAATCTGAATCCTGTTCACTTTCTGATTCAGATTCTTTGGCAGAATCTTCTGATTTTTCTCCATCTGATTGACTTGCATTTGCTTGTTCTATCTGGTTCATCAAAATTTCATCAATTTCCTTTTTCCTAAAAAGTTGGAATTCAAGCTTATATATATCAACTGCAAAAATTGATAAAAAATGGTCTGGAAAAATTTCCAAAATTCAAGTGATAATTTCAAAAAATGTTTGATGAAACTACCCAACAATAAATTGATGACAACAAATATACCTTGGAAGGAAGTTCATTTGAAATTCCAGTGGGATTTGATGTTTTCAAATCTCAAAAATTCTTTCAAAATAATTAGCAAGTTCTATTTGCTTTTTTGTACTAATAAAAGTTTCTGATGCTTCAAATTTCAATAAACTTAAAATGTTGTTGACAGCAAATAACAATTATACTGTACATCTAGAAAATTCCCATTTTGACATTCAATGTTGATAAGCTTATTCAAGCGATGTTTTCTTAGCTTAAACTAAAATCAAAACAGGTTTCATTCATTTTCTGTTTTTGCAAAGAAATGCTTCCATCATGTTGTTGTGTGTATGTTGTTGTATACTTATTTCAAAGCGACAAACAACTTCTAGCTTTCTGTTTACAGAATATGTACAAAGAAAACTAATCTAAATCAATCATAAAAAATACATAATGGAAATAATTTACAATATCAAATGAAAAGGATGAACAACATATTTTTCTCTTGGTATATCATCTACAAAATACTGAAAAATGAGCGAATTAACATATGTCAAACCTGTCAGTGAAATCGACATCAAATTTATCTTCTAGTTTTTTCCTGATTTTCTTTGAAGTCAACTTAGTCAAGTCAGCACCAACTAAGAGACCTAAAACATAAGAAAATGAAATAAATAAAATTTCAGGGGTGAATATATTTCAATATCCTGCAACCTGTGATGGGGAAAAGATAGAGCCTGATATGCAGTTTAAGGTTGGACACATAGTTTTTCTGGGGAAGAGTTGGGAGCAATTAAACTACAGTTGGGTTGGGGAAAAGATAGAAATTCGGTTCACAAATATTCACCCTTGTAATTTAAATCAAGATCTTTTTCAATATATTGAGGAAGTCAGGAAGAACTTCCATGCTCATGGCAAAGTTTGCAGCCTGGATTTCTGGACAGCCAAAGGTAAAAAGTTGCAAACTTTCCATAATGCTGGGTAAACTTCCCATTTCAATACGACCACAAACGATCCCATTCAAACCCCTCCTCTTGAGCCACCTCTAAACAAATCAATTTAGATTTTCTTTTTTTTAAAATTAGATTAATGAACAAGCACAATAGTGCTTACAACATTAAATTTATATGTATGTATGTATAATGCAGATCTTATACCCAAACCAAAATGTCCTCAGGGAAAGGAAATGGGCAAAAACGTTTTCTTTCAGAGGAACAAAATTGTGGAATAGTATCACCTGATTCAAAGCAGATATTCTTCCTAAATAGCTTCAAAAGGTCTATTTTGAGGTGAAAACAGGGTGGATTTTTTGGCGATGGTGTCGTTTGCTTTTGGTTGGCACCCCTATTTGGGATGATTGGAGGTTAGTGTCTTCTGTCACTTTGGGTTCTTGGGTTGGTGTCAGTTAGTTGGGAGAAGCTGGTGTTGGTGTTACAGAGTTTGCCCATGTCAGAGATGCATAATATGTTTTTTCTTTGTACATATTTTCTTTTGATGTAAACTTTATTAATAATTGTAAGAGGTTTTAACATTATGGTTTCTATTGTAATTAGGTATTGTTTGGTTTCATTTTTAATGATTTGTAATAAATGTAACTCTCTTTAAAAAGATGAAAATATGAAACACGATGTGCACATGTCCTGTCGACTTCCATCCAGCATCAAACACGTCACATCATCATGCATGGCAGTTGCATGGCTGCATGCATATATATGCCATACATATGCTATATGTATATGGGGGAAATGCAAAATTTGTAAGTGTTGTAAAGTCTACTGTCCTGTCTACTTTTAGTTTGCTTTCATAAATAATTACCTTTGATAGTCTCTTTAATTTCAGAAGCCGATACTTCAGACATGTCTTGTCTTTATTTGGGGGTAATTTACCCCTTTTCAGCCTTGAAATGTGCGCCTTGCTTCTTTTTAGGCCAATGTTCTTTTGTTTCTGCCTTGAGCGAGACCGAGGCTTGAAGTGGAAGAGAGGCAAATATGAAAAAGAGGCGAACAATTCCGTTCAATGAAGAAGGCAAACGAAAAAATGGCGCGAAGAAGGAAGTTGCAGAGAGAGAAAGGGGTGCTGTTTTTGAAGGAATAATGAAGACATGCTGTCTGTTGATGGTAAGATGATCATGTTGATTGGTGCACAAGTTGTAAGACTATCGAAATACGATGAAGATTAGTTTGTTTGAATTTTCCATCCAGGCAGGCCAATCAATAATAATAGCAAAAACTTACTTATGATTTTTCAATTTATAAAACAGGCTAAATTATGTGCAACATTTTTATTAAGACCATTTGCAGTGAAGAAAAGATAAAAGGAAACCCAGCAAATAAAACTGTAATCATAATTTTCAGAATTCTGCATGCCAGGACTGGAAAGTTTGTATTTTGCGCGTGCAAGTTGAGATGGCCAAAGGACGATTTGCACGGAAATTTCATAGTTTCCACGATTGAAAACAATAAGGTTAAAACAATAGATCTTTCGTTTATCTGCGACTTCNTGATGGTAAGATGATCATGTTGATTGGTGCACAAGTTGTAAGACTATCGAAATACGATGAAGATTAGTTTGTTTGAATTTTCCATCCAGGCAGGCCAATCAATAATAATAGCAAAAACTTACTTATGATTTTTCAATTTATAAAACAGGCTAAATTATGTGCAACATTTTTATTAAGACCATTTGCAGTGAAGAAAAGATAAAAGGAAACCCAGCAAATAAAACTGTAATCATAATTTTCAGAATTCTGCATGCCAGGACTGGAAAGTTTGTATTTTGCGCGTGCAAGTTGAGATGGCCAAAGGACGATTTGCACGGAAATTTCATAGTTTCCACGATTGAAAACAATAAGGTTAAAACAATAGATCTTTCGTTTATCTGCGACTTCGCGGCGATTTTGCGGCTCAGATCGAAAACCGTGAAAGTTCCTGCGCGTGCGCGCGCAAGATATTGCTCTACAAACTCTCCAGTCTGGTCTGCATGAAAAGCCATTGCCAAACTGTGCACACGGTTTCTTCTGCAAGAAGTAATTGGATGAGAACAATAGATAAATAAAAGGCTATATTCTTTCAACCAAAGTGGTGCAAAGAAGGTCAGTGAAGGTGAAGTTGCTGCGAGCAGATTTTGGCTAACTTTCATGGCTCCACAGGAAGCAAGTATTGTAGAAAGGTGAAGATTATACGATTCTTAGGAGGCAAGAATAGAATAGTTTATGAGTCTAAGTTGAGTGGGGCATATCAGGTCTTGTGGAGGAGGGAAAGCCTGAATCTTGTAATCTGTCTAGTGCTTGCCTACCTTGGATATTGTTCTTTGGATACCTTGGATATTGTTCTTGTGCTGTATTTGATAATGTTCCAATGCTCTTTACAGAATCCTTTGAATATGACCTTCTTCAAGATGAAAGCTCTAATGGTATCAATTTTCTCCGTTATGAAAATGAGCTTTGAAGAAAGAAGATAGAGTGTGATTTGTGACAGAAAATGCTGAGGAAAAGAAATCCACCAGACCTCAAGTCAGTTGCTAAAGCTAAAGAGAAAGCTGACCAATTTGTTACATCTGACAAGACAAACAAAATGGTAAAGCAAGCCATCCTGAGAGAATTGAATTCTCACTTGTTATCAGTAAGACCACAGGCTATTCATGAGAAATCTCATAAAGAAGGAAGGGAAGGCCAGAAGAAGTTATTTGATGCCACCAGTAAAAATCCTTACAGAGATCGAAGTGTGGGAAAAAGAGCTGCTCATGGCAAAGAAGAAGGTACAGTAATTTTGATTCAAGACTGCAATATTTCTAAAATGAAGTTCCTTTTCAAAATCCAGAAGGTTTATTTGCTTCTCTTCATGTTTTAGAATCTGTCCTCATTTCTACTTTGTTGTTGTTGTTGTTTATTTATTTTAATTCGATATGCACATAGCTAACAATATATACAATTATATATATATGCAAAGTTAACTAATCTAAATATTGATCTGATCTAAATCGCTCTACAAAGATAACTAATCTAAATCGATAGTACTGCTCATTTCCTATGAACTGCGGTTTTGTCCTTGGTGAGACTTGCTATTGCTTTACAGTACAGGTCTTAGGTACAGTATATTAGCTCTATTTTCTTGCTGAAGAATTCTTAGGAAAGTTTTACAAACATTCTTCTTTAAAATTCTTGCAATTTTTCAAACGTCTCAAGCATTCTTATCTGCATAGAATTACTTGATGTTAATGCACACAAGGCATATACTATATCCTTTAGCAGAAATACAGTTCGCAATTTTTCGATTTTAGAGACACACACTGTACAATTTTAAAATGATTCAACTCATAAAATCCCCTCACTGTATATAATTCTATCAACTGTTTAATTTATCGACAATCTTTATTCTCTGCAGGGTCTAAAATATTTGCTGAAAGGCATGGCCATGTTTCATCCAAGATATCTAGAATACCAAGGTAAGGAAAGAAAATTTATGCTATTGGGTTATAAAGCGGTTAGTGATAAAGATATTCCATAACAAATGTAGATTATATGATCATTAACATACTCCAAAAGAAGGTATGAATGTATGTCATAAAGATGTTGTGATCACAAGAATGTTATTAATTTGGTAGAGGTGGGTCTTTGTAAATTTGCTCCTAAATTTAAGACATAATCAAAATTTATTGCATTTTGCAGACCAGCAGTAAGCATCAAACAACCTCAAAAGCAACCCAAAGCTACTAAATCTGAAAAGCCAGAGAAACCTAAAAGAATTCCAGGCTATGACTGGGATAAGAATGGGAGACTTGCAGAGTTGAAGATAAGGTAAGAATAACATTAAAATTATGTTGAGTTATGGTTTGCGCTAGAGTAGAGAAGTGTTAGGAAGCATTAGAAATGCGACGGAAAATAGCGCCAAAGTTATTTTTGCGTCAATTCGAGACTTTGGCGGCGCCTGTGAAGATTTTTGGATGGAATGAAAAAGTTTTGATCTTATTTGGAAGCAACAGCTCACTACGAATGGTTTAAAATGAGTTAAGAAAATGCCTCAAGCTCGATTAATTAGCTTAATTGAGCCGTCTAAAAAATGGATATTTTTTTGTGGTACTGGTCATAAAATCTTATGGTTCTTATGGTTAGATAAGATCGTACAGTTTTTTTGTTTGTTTGTTTGTCATCTTATTTTAATTCAATTTCATTCTAGCTTCTAATAGAAACTAATCTAAATCGAATATTTAAACTACTAACAATATATATATATAATCTGCATATTTCTGTTGCTAGCTACAAACATTACAGTTGCAAGTTGGCCCATCCCATTGTTTTATAAGTCTCTTAAACGTTTGAATGTTTTCGGCTAATTTGATCTCTTTGGGCAAAGCATTCCAAATTTGTGGTCCTAGCGATAGGAGACTCTTTGAACCGAAAGTAACTTGGTTTGGTCTGTGATGAATTAGTTCATTTGGGTTCCTAGCTGACCTTGTTGTTTGTTTTAGTTTGAAAATATCCTGCATGAAAGGAGGATTTAGTTTTGAGACAGTTTTATAAATTTCAATGCAAAGAGTTCTGAGACGGCTGATTCTCATCGTGCATTTCTCAGCTTTAGAAAGTAAGTCGTCATAAGAGCTTGTAGAGTCATTGTAGAGAAATCTAAGAGCTCGTTCGTGGATCTTCTCAATTTTTTTCACTGACTTTTCAGAGGAAAAATGCCAGACCAGAGGGCAGTAATTAAAATTTGAAAAAACGAAGCTTTGAACCAGTATCTCTTTGGCTTTAAACTCCATATAACCCTTAAGTCTTTTCAAAGCGTTTAACTGCGCAGCGGCTTTTCTACATAGATCGGAAATATGGTCATCAAAAGTTAGTCTGTGATCGATTTTTACGCCTAGAAGTCTTACTGCATTTTCAGATTGAATTTGTTTGCCTTGTATGACTAGTTTTTCCCCTATTGTGTCATCTCTACCCTTTGTAACTAATACGGCATGGAATTTGTCCGGATTTGCAATCATTTGGTTCCTTTCAAGCCAATCTATGGCAACATTGGATTCTTGTTCCAAGATTCTAATCAGGTTTGGGAATGAATTTGAAAAAGCTGCTAGAGTATTATCGTCTGCATAATTGTGCAAGGTAGCTTTCTTTATATAAAGAAAAAGATCGTTTATGTATAAGTTAAACAAGATTGGACCAAGAACAGATCCTTGCGGTACACCAGAAAGCACAAGCTGGAAAGTACTATNGAACAGATCCTTGCGGCACACCAGAAAGCACAAGCTGGAAGGTACTATACGTGTTGTTAATACGCACTGACTGCTGTCTTCGTTTCAGGTAAGAATAGATATAAACAAGTGCATCTTCATGAAAGCCATACGCGGATAATTTTGCAATGAGTAGATCATGTGGGATACAGTCAAATGCTTTCGAAAGGTCCATCAAAACGGCCCCCACAACATTATCATTGTCAAGGTTTCGTCTCCATTCTTCGATCATTCTTACCAGTAACAGATGAAAGGTGCAGTCGCCTGCCAATGTTGGGTAGAACAAAGATCTTTTGTTTGAAAAGAATGCTGAGTGACTACACCAGACCTTCTTCTTTTTTAGATTCATTGCAAGAAAGTATGCAACATTTTGGATGAAGAATGTTTATGGGAGAGTCACTCCATGTCAAGCCAGGTAATCTAGATTTTAAAGGGTAAATTGTCTATTGTTTATACTTTGCACACTTCGACTTTCAGAAGATGATACAGGTGCAGGTCAATGCATTCTTTTCATTGTTCAGTTATATATGTGTCATGTTACGCCATGTTGAAATGCATTGTTGTTTCCCTGAAATGCATTTGTTTCGGAGAGATTTATATTTTTATTTTACTTTGATAGTGCATTTGAACAAAATAATTTCCTAAATTCACTACTACACGAACTTGATGCAAATTGACAGCAGCTTGGCCTCTGCCAAGTGGCAAAACTCTACATAAGTGAATACAAAAGCAAATCTTTGTCAATTAAAACGCAGCTGTTTTAACAGTGTAATCCAAGAATTTATTATCGTCATGAGCAAATCAAATATTAGTTAGGAATTACTCTGACTTGTAAAGAGAAATGACGGACTTATTTAGTAAGTATTTATGGCAAGGGTCTGGTCAATCTAAATATAATCTATTTGATGTTCTCCATAAATGACCAAACAATATGACAATAAATGGCATGTGGCCTCCTTTTTTTCTGTTTTCAAACTAGATCGCTGCGTGTTGATCGTTTGTTTAAGTATGACTGCAGGACATATCGCAATGAAAGGCACTGCATCCAGTCTTGCGAAGCATAGGCATCAGATCTTTAAAAACATTGCATGGATGGTTAATGCATCTTCCGTTTGGTTTAATGGCTCGGAGGAAACTTCAGGTACTTTGTTATAATTCTGTATTTGGGATTTTTGATATCTGGATTATTTTCAAAATTACAGCGTTTTATTTTTGTTGAAATAATTCATGAAACATTTTGAAAAAAATTAAAATCGTTGTCGATCTTAAATTAATAGAGGAAAACGGCACAGTCTTCAAGAAAACCACAGTTAAGGAAGGTCTATAATATGGCTGTAAGCAGAAATTCGTAGCTTTTCCGATCTACGATTTAGCAATTCGATGACGTCACAACCTTGAAACATAGGAGACGCTGTAATTCTGAAAATAGTCCAGATATAAAAAATATCACATAAAGGAATACAATAAAAACCCGCATATAAGAACCTTCATTTATTAAGAACCTGCAGCCTGAAATTTGGGATTTCTAACCCTAGATATACGAACCTTTTCACCCTGATTTTCTGTTCAGGTTCTTATTAAAATATTTTGGTTTACACAAAAAATAAAGAAAAAACAAAATCATTCATGAACTTTAACAATACGAGTATAGGGAAAGTCTCTTTCAATTGGCTCACAGGTATAGATAACTGAGTCTTAATTTTCCATATACTGTTGTTATATTGTACATTAGTTATGAAGATATAGCGCAGCATTTGCAGTTGATATCAAGCTTTTTATATTTAAGAACCTATACCCCGTGATAAGAACCTACACCCTGATTTTGCACTACCCCCACATAAATAAGAACCCAAACAGGCTGATTTTTAAAACATAGGTTCTTATGTGCGGGTTTTTACTGTATAGCACATTACCCGAAGTTCCTTTCAATCCATTAAATCAAACGGAGATGCATCAACCATCCGTGCAATGTTTCTTGAAGATTTGATTCTTAAGCTGTCTTACGAGGCTTCCACTCCATTACGAGGCTTCCGCTGCTTTTTGATGTTGACTTTAAAGTTTTGATTTGAATTTTCAGGAAACACTATGAAAGAAAGCTTAAGAAAGAAGCTTTTACGAAGTTGGAAGATTTATGGTGGAATAGCAGGAAAGGATGGAAGTTAAACATAAGAGCAGAATACCATGACAGGTTTGTAGATTTTGCCTTTTAAACGGGACAGCCACATAACTTGATTATGAGAAATATCACTCAATGATTTGAGAAGAGAATGTACTGAAATTTCGTAATTGTGGAAGAAGAGCGGAGCTACATTTCAGATGACATAAAGATATCTACAGAAGGCATAGATATGGGAATCAGTTTTATTTGCACGATTTTTGCTAGGAACGAACAAGAAAAGAGAAGTTTGGACATTTTTGTGGCATCTTTCCATCATTAAACATGATAATTCTGGACCGCCATTTTAAGTTCTTTCAACAGACGCTCAGGCTTTCAGTTTTGATGCAAACAAAGATATTTGAACATCGAGAGAAGTACGACTATAAAGTGCCGTGGCTACGAGAGAAGAACCAACGACTGAAAGGAAAAGAACGACTGCTTATATACTTACCGAGAGAAATTTTCCTTACGCAGGTGTCGAATTTGGAAAAGAGGTTTAAGAGGCTGGAAAATATTTCTCATTCAGCAAAAAGAGAAGAAACTGAAGACAGCAATAGCTGAGAGATTTGGTAAACATTGATTTATTTTGACCGAAAAATTTGGTCATAAGAAATCTGCCAATAATTCTAATATGTGAAGTCTTCAAATTTTGTGTTAGACTTGATACTCGTACATGTTCTTGATATTACTGATCTTCAATTTAGATTGTTAAAGTACAACCAAAGAAACATGGGACCCATATACATAACGTCAATTTACCTAGCAATAACCTACTCATCGACGAAATTATGTATGTACAGTAGGGCCCAGAATTATTCCTACCTATGCCAAATTCGTAGTATTTTGAAGCGTTATACTTGCGGACCAATTACCCAAGATATTGTATTCCTTGAAATGTCTCTTGTAGTGCTTCTTTAAGCCATTTGTCACATTCTTAAGTAACTTCGGCCAAAATAGAAGTAGTCTGCAATCAAAACGATTCATAATACTGAGGATTTGGCATGGGTATGAATAATTTGGGCTTAACTGTATGTATGTTCAGTTGGTTTCGGAGCTACGAATTGATAACAATGTCACAAAATGCTATCTCGAGCTTAACATCTAAAATTCAGTTGAACTTATACCTAGTAAACTTTGGGTCTGAATTATCATCATAATTAATATTTTGTGCTTTAGAAGTCCATGTGACGTTTTTCCGGGAAATTACTCAAGCTTGCTTCCATAGCAGTTCTTAACCACACTCCTCTAAAGTTCTTTGCTTCTGTTTATTCTTAGATGAAAGACGGATTACGAAAAAATGCTTTCATTCAGTAAAGGAGTACTGTGAACGTAGAAAGGAAAGGAGAAAAGAAAAAGACAAGGCTGATCGATTTCGACAATCTTTCTCCAACAGGTTGATTTAGGCTATTACTCTATATAACAAATTCTTCATTTATCAAAGATTGAAACATTTGGTCAATCTAAAAGCTGTGATTCAAAACACATTCTAATTAAACAGTGTCAGAGAGCATAGTTTTTAAAATTAAAATTTTCTTGTATTTAAGTGTTTTTCGTGCTATTTGAAGGCCCAGACTCCATGACCAGGCATAAAACGCGGACATGACCCCACGGCCCACAGATGTTTTTAGAGCCCGAATTGGACTGTTATCATTTGTAAATGTTTAACATTCTCTGACTGCAATTTAGATACAATATTGCAAAATTTGTCCAATTCTTCGTCGCTTGGCTTAGATTTTTTTTATNAAATTCTTCATTTATCAAAGATTGAAACATTTGGTCAATCTAAAAGCTGTGATTCAAAACACATTCTAATTAAACAGTGTCAGAGAGCATAGTTTTTAAAATTAAAATTTTCTTGTATTTAAGTGTTTTTCGTGCTATTTGAAGGCCCAGACTCCATGACCAGGCATAAAACGCGGACATGACCCCACGGCCCACAGATGTTTTTAGAGCCCGAATTGGACTGTTATCATTTGTAAATGTTTAACATTCTCTGACTGCAATTTAGATACAATATTGCAAAATTTGTCCAATTCTTCGTCGCTTGGCTTAGATTTTTTTATTGTCGTAGGTATGTGCTCCATCAGTGGAATGAAATGCTTTCTATTGCTCGCCTCTCCAGATCATTAGAAAATCAAGCTCTGTCCTTCTGGGCCGTAAA
The DNA here is from genome assembly GCA_004194415.1 of Aurelia aurita. Classification (NCBI taxonomy): domain Eukaryota; kingdom Metazoa; phylum Cnidaria; class Scyphozoa; order Semaeostomeae; family Ulmaridae; genus Aurelia; species Aurelia aurita. The sequence continues at coordinate 1,033,084 of REGM01000045.1, forward strand.
TCTCAAATTTAAGGTAAGAAATTAAGATTCTGATTTTTTGATCCAAGCCACAAACTTTCACGTAGAGTTTTTGTTTCTTTTAATTACTTCGCTTCCTGCCATTTTTTCTTTCTTCTAGAATTTTCCACATTGCTCTCAACTATTAATGCATGTATCTCTCTCTGTTTCTCAATTTTCAGTTTCTTCGAAGCGGTTTCGAATTATTTTCATCACAATGCCTCAGCAGCTACTGGGTTTCACTGAAACTTTCTTCTCGATCGATTGATAATTGTTCGCTTTCCTTTATTGTTGGTTCATAACTGTACACGTATTATAATTTTTCACTCTTTCTTCTCTTTCTGAATTTTCTATGTTATTTAATACAGGCTCTTGCCAAATGGAAAATTGCCAAGCATTTAAAAGACATCGAAAATGACAAGACTGTCTTGGCTGAGAAACATCATCAAGGACAAATTACGAGAAAATATTTTACCATGTTTGTGTCGTATATTTCATGTCGAAGGAAGAAGCAATATGTTAAAAGTAAGTTGATGCAAATTTAGAAATTCTTAACAGTGAATAAATGGTTCAGAAAACTTTCATTTATTGCAATAAATCGTCAGAAAATATCCGAATGACTAGAACTGTAGTAATTCGAATATTTGCTGTGCATTGGAAGGTTAACGTCCATTGATAGCATAGGCATCGAATCTTTAAAAACGATTGCACGATTGGTCATTGCATCCTCCTTTTAATGGCTTAAAAGTAACTTCAAGTCCTTTGCTATAATTGCTCTTTGGGACTTTTTCATATCTTGAGTATTTTCAGAATTATAGCTTTTTTGTATTTTTATTAGTTTTGCGGTTGTGACGTCATCAAATTGCTAAATTGTAAACCAGAAAAGCTACGGATTTCTGCTTACCGCCATATTGTAGACCTTCATAAACTATGGTTTTGTTGAAGATTGTACCACTTTTCCTTTATTAATTTAGGATTTACCATTATTTTAATTTTTTTCAAAACTTCTCATGAACTTTTTTCATTTTTCGATAAGAAAAAAACGCGCTATAATTCTGAAATTAATCAAGATATCAAAAGTTCCAATGACCAATCATGGCAATGTACCTAAAGTTTCTTTCAAGACATTAAATCAAACAGAAGATACAATAACCAATCTTGCAATCATTTTTAAAGATTTTGACGCCTGTGCTCCATTGATCAGCTTTTTCGGCAACCTCGTCCTCATGGTCCAAAAGGAGGCTGTTGACATCCAGCATGGCAGACGTAGGAAACTGGCCCTCGGAACCAGGTTGCTTTTTCGGTAGATGGCTGTAGCCGAAAAATTCGGCTTAACATTGGCCAAATAACGTGACCTGATTTAGTGATATTTCGACAGAGGGCAAAATCGTTAAAAATCATTGGGATATACAGACAGTAGATATTTTAAGTTCGTGTATTATTAACTCTCTCGGTTTTTCATCGAATTGTTGCGTGTAACAAGCAAAAGAGGAAAATAATTAGCTAATAGTTCTATTGCTGAACGTTATTTTCAATTTATTTTTCCCTCAACGAATTTTCAGTTCTTAGAAGATATCCCATTATCTGAGTGCAATATTCACCTAATATTACATTTCATAAATTTGTGCAATTTCAGAAACTTCAGGAAATCTTATAACTCTTTGCCTTTGTCGCAGATTTTGCCGTAAGTCACTTCCAATCAAATTTAAAGAAGAGAACGATAACCTATTGGTATACTCATCTACAACGTCGACTTGAAATTTACGAGTTAGAAGATCGCATTGAATTTATGGCCCGAAAATTTACACTTCGAAGTTACATCGTTCGATGGAGATTATGTATCCTTTCGTGTTTTGTCCGTTTTATGTTTTATGTTTCTTGAATGTTAACTGTTTCTGGTTAATGCTTTTGTCAGACACTGGTCACATCAATTCGTCAGATGAGATAAAAAAGGATGAGAATATAACCGCTGCAATTTGAAATTAGCCAATCGGAAAGCCTACTACACGTATTTTTTTTATAAGAAACCGCTTATAAGAAACTCAACTTTCAGATCGCTGAAAAATTAAGAAACTCCAGTACTGGGAAAGAATAGTTAAAGAAACTATTTATTTTAGGTAAGGAAATCCTTAGCATGTTTTTACTTCATTTTCACTTGTTTCCTGTATCATATTACTTGCAAGGTACTTGGGTGATGTCTAAACACTGGACAGGCTTAAAAAAACTTCGTTTTAAAATGTCCACGAGGTCAAGGGAAGTAAACATGAAGATTGTTATGGAACTCATAAAATACTCGTAAGAAACTCTGAGTACTCAAAACCTGATAATTTTAAGAAACTTTTATTACTGGCTAAAATTCTTAGTTTCTTATACAAAAATACGTGTACTCATTTTGCATTGTCAAATGGGAGCTTTGTAAAGCCTGGTATCTAACTCTCAAAAAATCCGAATTTTTCAATGTTGTCGAAGCTTTAACTATATATTAGATATTACTGATATTCACGAGGAAAGAAGGAAAAATCTAATCGGCGTGAAACATTACAATCAAAAGATTAAGGTAATGTTAAAGAGAATTATTTTCAGAATTTTTTTCTTCCTCCAATAACGAAGCACACGCTTGAAGTTATTTGATCTAAGTCGATCAATCTCATTTGATTTATTTTTTCACATGACAGGTCAAGTATTTCGAAGTACTTCGAACTGCTGCAAGGCAAAGAAGACAGAAAATTGACAGACTGGAGAAGGCAGTTACCTTTCGTAAAACCAAGGTTTGTAGTGTAGAGCTTTTTTTATCGTGAAAATGTTTCTCTTTATTTCTGAATTTTCTTCGTGAATCAATATTCCTCTTCATAACTACGTTCATACCTATTTCTTGCCGAATTGTCAAAAAGACAAGAAGATGCAAATTGTCTATAAAGGAGGCAATTTTAGAAGTTTTTTGAAAGGTCATTTGCAATGTCATTTGCAATGCCNACACTGGTCACATCAATTCGTCAGATGAGATAAAAAAGGATGAGAATATAACCGCTGCAATTTGAAATTAGCCAATCGGAAAGCCTACTACACGTATTTTTTTTATAAGAAACCGCTTATAAGAAACTCAACTTTCAGATCGCTGAAAAATTAAGAAACTCCAGTACTGGGAAAGAATAGTTAAAGAAACTATTTATTTTAGGTAAGGAAATCCTTAGCATGTTTTTACTTCATTTTCACTTGTTTCCTGTATCATATTACTTGCAAGGTACTTGGGTGATGTCTAAACACTGGACAGGCTTAAAAAAACTTCGTTTTAAAATGTCCACGAGGTCAAGGGAAGTAAACATGAAGATTGTTATGGAACTCATAAAATACTCGTAAGAAACTCTGAGTACTCAAAACCTGATAATTTTAAGAAACTTTTATTACTGGCTAAAATTCTTAGTTTCTTATACAAAAATACGTGTACTCATTTTGCATTGTCAAATGGGAGCTTTGTAAAGCCTGGTATCTAACTCTCAAAAAATCCGAATTTTTCAATGTTGTCGAAGCTTTAACTATATATTAGATATTACTGATATTCACGAGGAAAGAAGGAAAAATCTAATCGGCGTGAAACATTACAATCAAAAGATTAAGGTAATGTTAAAGAGAATTATTTTCAGAATTTTTTTCTTCCTCCAATAACGAAGCACACGCTTGAAGTTATTTGATCTAAGTCGATCAATCTCATTTGATTTATTTTTTCACATGACAGGTCAAGTATTTCGAAGTACTTCGAACTGCTGCAAGGCAAAGAAGACAGAAAATTGACAGACTGGAGAAGGCAGTTACCTTTCGTAAAACCAAGGTTTGTAGTGTAGAGCTTTTTTTATCGTGAAAATGTTTCTCTTTATTTCTGAATTTTCTTCGTGAATCAATATTCCTCTTCATAACTACGTTCATACCTATTTCTTGCCGAATTGTCAAAAAGACAAGAAGATGCAAATTGTCTATAAAGGAGGCAATTTTAGAAGTTTTTTGAAAGGTCATTTGCAATGTCATTTGCAATGCCATTTGTAATGCATTTTTGAAAGGTCATTTGCAATGTTTCTTCGGAGGAAATATTGAACATGGCTCTTTTGACCCCAAGAAGAGTTAGATTTTTTAAAGCAATGATTACAAGTTTTTGATTTTTATGGTTATTCTTCGCGATTTTAGCTTTATTTATGGCCGATTTTTAAAATCTTGAAAGGCATCAGCAGATGTGAAAATAGTGGATTGTGAGAGTAAATCTGATAAATATTCCCCTTTATTTTTAATCATTGTCTCGCTTTCTAGCTGACTTTGATGAGCTGGAACTTATGGCTGAAGCGTTGTGACAGATCCGAAGAACTGAAGTTGTACCCTTTAACAAAAGTTGCAAGGAAATTTCACAGGTATGTTTTCCCCATTGTATCTGATGTCCAGTTTGATAAAGAGTGATCTTAATTAGCCTGGCAGAAGCAGAAGTCTTGAGCATCTCAACTTTAGGAGGGAATACAACACAGTACAAGATAATGCAACGAGTCAAGTGTTCCATGAGAAAGTCAGACAGTACGTCAAAAAACGCTTGCATAGAGATTGAAGCTTTAGCCATTGATAAGATTTATGCTCCATTGCAACCAGTGCACCTTGATCTATCAAAATATCCACACTTAAGAGGATTGACATTTACAGATAATAACTATAATAATACGAATTAGCCGGGCAGATCATTATTTTTGCAAAATAATGGTCAGTGAGAGACTTTTCTAGGTTTCTGATTGGCTAAGTTCAAATTATTACGGAATTCATGTTCGCATCTCTTGTTTTGTTTGATCGGAAGGAAGGATTTTTAAATTTATATTGATGGAAAAGTGCCTAGGAAACTGTTTCTGACTTTGACAATGTTAGAATTTGTTTTTACAGTTGCTGGCAAATTTGATTTCTCTTAAAAGAAACAGGTTTATCGTTAGGTAAATCCGCTCCTTTATCTCGAGCGAAGATTTGAGAGATGCTTCTCTCGTCATCTGAGGATTGAGAAACTGGTATTATTGGACTCAAATAACTTCCCTTTGAAGCTTTTCATCAGGGAGGAACTTTTCAAATTATTTCTCATTCCAGGAAAGCTGTTTTAAGAGATTGCTTGAAGCAGTGGTGCTACTACATATCTTGGAGAAGGAAAAGAAAAGCGATGTATGCTAAGGCCGATGCTCACTTCGAACGAATGGCTTTACCAAAGTAAGTTTCTTTACCAGGCCTCGTTCATTCGTTTAAGCAGGTGATTATTCGTTCATTCAGTTTGAAATTTGTTGGGTCGATGTTTTGTCTGTCTTGAGGGAATGAAACCATTTTATTTCTTCGTCACAGATATTTCAATTTGTTTTACGAATACAAGGAAATTCGAAAGGTAAAGGCAGAGAGGAAAGACACAGCTGTCGAATTTCACAGGTATCTAAGAACCACCTTTGATTATCATTTGAAAATCTTTTGGTGCAAGTAGGTTTCAGAAAATACTTGTCTTTGTTGTCTCTTGGTTGTCTTACCACAAATCATATGCATCAAAAACTGTAACAATTTTAAATCTATTTTCGTTTTGATTTCGACAGTGAACTGGTTCACGCGAAAGCCTTCTACACCTGGCTAAAACTCAGTAGAATTAACCAAGAAGTACGAATGCTAGAAAGGATGGTAAGAATCATAAATCCATTCCTTACTGTACTCAGGGTTTTTCTTTATGTTTATACCATAATCACATTGATATAAATCATTCAGTAGTTTATAGACTTGATGGGCTAGGAAATGTTGATATTTTGTAGGCAGGAACACCACAACACGACGAAAAATAGCTGCAACTGCAAATATGTTTAAATTTAATGGTTAGATGTACACAAGAAAAGACGACTTGGAGTTCTTTTATTCTTTCATTCTTTTCTTCTGTTCTCGACGCGTTTCGACTCCATGGTCATCGTCGGGAGAATGGTGATATATATTGCCAATATTTCGTCCTGCCATGTTGATATGTTACATGATATGAATTTAATATATTGTTTCACATCAGTTTCAAACTCCGAATTAAGTCATCTATGAAAAGTATGCTATAATTGTTTTAAGACAGCAGTTTTTAATTATTTTGAAGGCCATCCTACATCGCGAGGAAATTTGTAAAAGAACATCTTTGGCAACATGGCGACACAAAACACAGACTGTTCTGGATAGAAAAGATAAAGAGGTGAGTTAGTTTTGAGAAGTAGTAGGGTAGCCTGAATTTTAAATATTTGCATTTTTGCAAAGTTTGAAATGATGTAAACTCAAAATTGGGAGAATGAATCATCCGGGTATTGCATTTTATTGCCATCTTGAAGAAAAAATAGTCTAGGTTACCTCATCTGTGATTTTCAAGGTTGATATTAAAACATTATAACATTATACACCAAAATATTAAAACATTTTAAAGCATCGCAATTTCAGCAATATACGAAAATTTAATGAATGTGATCAATGTGTTTAGGCCTAATTTAATGAATGTGTCTAGGCCAAAGTAACATGGCCTAGTCTAATTAACGTCCCTCATCAACTGGATTTGTCTAACATGGAATTGTCTTAAAAAAAATTATATAAATTAATTAATTATATAAATTATATAAATTATGTCATAATTACTTAAATGAAAATGTCGATTCTACACTACACTGGATTTATTACTGTCTTTTTCTGAAATGAAGCTAAAAATGCTGTTCGTTGTGGTCCTTATATTGAAGTTTACCACAAAGCTGCGCTTTCCAGACAATGTTTTAATGAATGAGCTAGGGAAAATATTGCATATTTGTAAAAAAGATAGATAATTGCTTCAAATATGATTAAAGTTCAAAATTGATACCAACGAAGATGTTTTTCCCGTATCCTGCACTTATTAAAGCTGTAATGCTTTCTTGTTTATTGCAAATTTGAAGAAATATATTCGTTGCTATTATTTGTTGCAGATAGTTAGAGTTATCTCAACCAGCTACATAATCTGAAATAAAATGCAATTTTCCTAATGTCAAATAGATTTAGCATCATTTAGCCAACGAACACACATTTATCATTTGACCGTTCCTCTCAGGCCATTGCTGATGCCTTTCGTGAAAGATCTGTTAAAGCCCGGTACTTGAAGCTGCTCAGATTGAATGCCCACAACGAAAATGCAAGGTACGAACATTTTAGATGTGAAATTAAATGTAAAAGTAATTCCTTATGTTGAATATATGCAACCTCAATAAAATTCTTGGAGCTTGGAGACTTGAACCAAAGCGATGTATGTGATTGGTCAGCAACTTTTCTTTTGGCAAGACTCTCCTGGGCTTTTTGTTCTTAAAATTATGTCTTATCAAGGAATTGAAGAGATAATTCTGTTTTCAGAGGATTGTATGCTTTTTATGATAAGGGTGCCATTTTTCTTCCCCTCCCCCCACAGGGCGAATCTCGACTATGAATGTTTGTCATTCTATCTCTCTGACTAGTCAACCCTTTGTTGTAAGATATCAAATTTATCTTGCTTCATTTCTTAGACGGAAACAAGAGACCACTGCATTTCAACACGATTCAAGAAAGAAACTATCTACGACTTTCAATACATGGCTTCAGGTAACTACAACTCTTACGATGTTTCTATTACCTTTGAAAATTTTGCTTTAAAATTCGACAAAGATAAAGATGTTTCAACACGGAAGTTTATGTAGCTGGGAAGAACTATTTGATTGTTGTCAGATGTTTTCATACTGTGGTCAGGATCTGAAAAAAACCCTTTTAAGATGTACAGTTCTGCTTTTTTTTTAATTGAAATTTTATACCGGGTGTAGGTTATACCGGTCTTGATTTCTCAAGCTTGTTTACTGTCATTGTGACACCCTGAGCAACGAGAAAGCTATTCTACCTTCGAAGAGGTTTTGATCATTATAAAACTATTAATATGAAAATTTGCCCTTCAGTTATAGCCTTGTCTAAAATCCGTGAATCTCGTTTATCTGTAGCGTTAATTTCACTTTGTTGCATTCCCAGTATACGCTTCACGAAAAGTACAAGAATCAAAGAAATAAGATGGCGGATGCTCATTACTGCAAAACGTTATCTTCCAAAATGTTCAATGCCTTCAAGGTTAGTCAATCTCGTCCCCAGAGTGAGTTCGTTGCTCTACCTCTACTCTGGGATACAAGTTGCCGTTCTGCAATTTGATTGGCTATTCGAAAACAATAGATAACACAAACTATTTCTCGAAATCTTACTAATTATTCGAATAACAACAATAAAATCTAGTCACTAAGCAACAACCACTACAATGTTGCTTTGTTGTTTGGAATCGAGATCACATAATGAGCGTTACCCTGCCAACAGCAAATCCATAATGGCTGCTAATCCGCCCTTATTTTGGGCGGATTGGGAC
>REGM01000045.1:1043823-1060772 GCA_004194415.1 Aurelia aurita
AAAAATAACTAATGAAATTAATACGTAAATACATAAGCTAAATATTACAAAACTATATGGACATAAATGGACAAAATCTACATGGTATCGTTATAAAATTTGCAAGCGTTGCATTTACAGGTAGGACCGTCCCATTGTTTTATCAAACCCTTAAAACTGTTAAGATTTTCAGCTGATTTTAGTTCATTTGGTAAACAATTCCAGATCTGAGGTCCCATGGCTTTGAGGCTCTTGGAGCCGAAAGTTACCTGATTTGGTCGAAAATGATTTAAGTTATTCGGATTTCTAGATGGATACTTTGAAGTTCTTAAACTAAATATGTTCCGCATAAAAGATGGATTTAGATTTTTGATTGTCTTAAAGATTTCGATACAGAGGGTTCTTTGACGAGCAACTTGCATTGTGCATCTTTTTGACTTCAGAAGAAGGTCATCATAGGAGCTTTTATGATCATTGTACAGAAATCTTAACGCGCGTTCCTGTATTCTTTCAATTTTCTGGACTGATTTTGAAGACGAAAAGTACCAAACTAAAGGACAGTAGTTAAAATTCGAGTACACGAAGCTTTGCACCAAAACTTCTTTTTCAGCAAAACCAATAAAAGACTTAAGTCGTTTAAGAACGTTTAGCTGTGCCGCTGCTTTTTTGCAAAGGTTTGATATATGTGGGTCAAAGTTCAATTTGTAATCAAGTGTTACACCTAACAGTTTAACAGTTTCTTCAGATTTGATAGAATGTCCTTGGAAATCAAGATTTATGCCGGAAGTGTCTGTCTGGTCTTTTTTAACAAAAAGTGCATGGAATTTGTCAGGGTTCGCAATCATTTCATTCCGTTCGAGCCAAGATAAAGCGTTATTTGCTTCATTTTCCAAAACCTTGACAAGATCTGGCAAGGACGTGGAAAAGAAAGCTAGCGTATTTGTTATTTGTATGAAGAAAGTTTCACGCATCATGGCACGCTTTTTCATACCCGGGGTTGAAAATAAGCATGTAATAGCAAATTTATTTCAACTCGGTTAGGTGGGTTGAAACTCAACCCCGGGGTTGAAAACTCTCATGTAATCAGACCCTTAGACCAACTTTTATGAGGACACAAGCTGACAGGCCTTGTCCGCAAGGTCACTGATATGTTTTTCATCTTATCTCTATGGTAAATTTTATTATTTGATGTTTACTGAGGAGGTAATAAATGTCATCATTCTTCACAGATTTATTTGAGCCAAAGACGGAAAATACACGAAGAAGCTTGCCGAAGATGTAAAGTCCACGAGCAGCTGTTAGTCAGGTACATTTCCTGAACACTCTCTCATAAAAAGAGATCATTTTTGTCAGAAGTTGGGTAGATGTTATTTTTCAAATTGAAGTTATTAATGTTTCACGTGATACTACGGTATATATCATACTTTTCATCCCCTGTATGTTTCATTATGTTTAAGTAGCATTAGTTCCAAATCTTTAAAATTGTACAAGGCTGTTACTTCTATCTGTGAATTGAGTGACTTGAATGGTGCTTCGTACCGTGAATTTTTTTAATATGTTAATTAGTTTCAAAGTGACAGCATTTTTCTTTTTTCTAAAAGAATTCAATTAACATTTGAAAAAATTCAAATCATAGTAGTTTCCAAACTAATGGAGGAAAAATGGTAGAATTTTAAAGAACCATAGTTTAACAAGGTCTAAAATGTTGTGGCAAGCAGAAATCTGTGGCTCTTCCGGTTTACAATTTAAAACGTGATGCCGTCACAACCTCAAAAAAGTTGAAATATAAAAACGCTGCCGTTTTGAAAAATCATCACATTAAAAAACGGTAGACTCGCAGGAAAGTCATCTGGCTCTGTACGATAAGGAAACTATTTTAATGTATGATTCTTTGTACTTTATTGAATGGTCTCATACTATTGAAGGTGAAGGTGAAGGTGAAGTTGCGATGTTTTAGCGCCAAGCGCTGGGATCGCAGAAGTATTTTAGCGCTAATCGAGTCTGCGACCTCTTGTCATGACGCTCAAGAGTTGCTGCTGGGGTTTGAACCCCGTCTGCGTGACTGTTCTTGTTCTGGCTTCAAAGTCAGTGGATTACAACACGGCGCCACAACACTATTGAGAGCTACTCAGAGTGCAATATACTTGGCAGATCTTTTCCCCCCGATTGTTTTTAATGTCAGAAGAGTTACAAATTTCCTCACGACATTTCTTTGATTAATGTTCTTCTCGTGTTTAGATGGGCACTACGTCGTTGGCATGAAAATGTTGGTGAACTTGTGGAAGAAAAGTGCAACTTGAGGAAAGCTGATGTTTTTGGAAATATGAAAAGAAAAAGAGAGGTAAATAAGATTTTTCTGTAGACTCAATACATGTCGTAGTTTCGCTCTTTGACTGAACTGATAACGCTACAACTACTGCCCTTACTGCAACGACAACAACAACAGCAATTCAATTCAATGAGATGAGATGAGCGTAAGTTGAGGGTCTTATGCAGCCAAGCGAGCATACATTGTTTGCCAAAACGTTAATAATAATAATAATAATAATAATAATAACAATAATAATAATAATAATAATAATAATAATAATAATAATAATAATAATAATAATAATAATAATAATAATAATAATAATAATAATAATAATAATAATAATAATAATAATAATAATAATAATAAAGGAAGGTGCTAGAAACATGAAGAAGATGAACATTACTTTGAATCTTTAGTTACTTGTTGTAACTTTCTTTCAAAGAATCAACCGGTATACATCTATTCTGAGATTGTGAAATATAATANGCTAGTCTGCACTTTAGCAGGCCAGCTTTCAATATTGGCAAGTAATGTGTCATGGGGTAAGGGTTAGGGTCAGGGTTAGGTTTTGGAAAAGGGGTTTTTAGGGTAAGTTAGGGTTTAGTTAGGGTTAGTTAGGGTAAGTTAGGTTTAGTTAGGGTATTTTAGCGTTAGTTGGTTAAGGTAGGGTTCAGTTAGTGTTAGTAGGGTATTTGGTCAAATAAGTTCCCGAGAGATATGACATAAAGCTGGTCCACTAAGCAGTCGTTCCCACAACATTGTCTAACAAACTCTGCGTAGTTCTGCTTGGGTAGTAGCTTGGCAAGCAAATCTCAAATGTTTAAAAACAAACAATGTTAGCTCTTTTGCCCAGGGTTTTACTCAAAGCAATCAGTTTCTTATGAGTGAGCTACTACTGTATTTTAAGGGCAATTTTTAAGAATTTAACTTTGGAGGGTAGAATTTTGGAGGGTACCCAAATATATTTTACTACAGAACAACAATTACCTCAGTGAGATATAAAACGTTGCCTTGTACATTTTCAGGTTTTTGCAGCATGGAGAGAAATAACTGCTTTATCAAGTTACGAACGAATCAAAGAAAGTGAGAAATTAGAAGAGATTAAGAAAGAAATGGACAGAGGTAAGGACTGTCATTTTACGCGGTTTAACATGCTAGTTGATGATCGTATCCAGAAAATTACTTCATCTTTTTTTCTTTTGCGAGTGAATGCAGAAAACTTTTGTATCAAGGTTTTCAACGTATGGGGAATAAAGGCGCCAGTCTTAAAATTAAAACTGTTTTTCTCGTCATTTTGTCTTACAGTTCAGTTATATCTTGACAGCGTTTATTTTTCAACCATAGAATAGTATAATGCTTATTGCAAAATTTTTGGTAAGTTGTCAACATTTCTAAATCGAAAGCTCTTCCAGAGTTCTTTTCATACGTCCTCTTCAGCAAAAATGTTCTTAGATGCTTCCTTAATATAGATTATGTCAAAAGCATTGTTCCGTAGTGTTAGTAGCATGACTTATAGTATTTTATAAAATAAAAATGTGTTTGTTGCGTGTGGTGCCATTAACAATGAAACAAAAATATAATAGATAAATAATTGTAGTACCATAAAATAGCGTAGATGTATAAAACACGACGTTTCGAGCATTTACTCGTTATCAAGTGAACTTGATAACGAGTACATGCTCGAAACGTCGTGTTTTATACATCTTCACTATTTTATGGTACTACAATTATTTATCTATTATATTTTTGTTTTATAGTATTTTATATCGTAGTTTTAGCTGAGAATATACATGAAATTGAAATTGAAATTGAAATAGTTTGTATGTTATGCTAAGTTTTAAATCAAACTACGTACAAAATATGATTAAGTCTAGACATACTCTCCTTCGCGAGGTTTCTTTATATGTTCCGCAGTTCCGTGATCCGCAGTTCCGTGGTCCGTGATTCCGTGGTCCGTAATTTTGGTAGTCTAGACATGTATTTGTTTTACTTATTTTCATAATTTTACTGCATCCAAATATATTCTTCAATTTGTAAGTACTTTGATTTTAAAACTTGTTGAATCTCAAACTTCGACTTTATTTCGTAGGAAAGCTGCAACGTGCTTTCTCTGCATGGCAAGAGTACACCAAAAGATCAAAAAGGAAGAAGCAAATGCTATGTCTGGCAAAACAATTTCACGAAAATAGATTAAAGCAAAGAACCACTTTGGCGTGGAAAGAATACATAGCCTTCTCTTTCAAAAAACAGGTACTCTATTACTTTTCACGCACTGTACTTTACATCTAGGGTCCAGGCCTTCTGATCAAGCTCATTTGTAAGAATAATGGTCAAACTTTGAATTTACATAATTCCTCTCGTCGACGGTAGCTTGCGTGCAGACTCGGTCTCAATGTGTGCTCCTCCCCCTCTCATCGAGTCTGCGCGCAGGCTAGTGGACGGTTGACATTTCACATTCACTTCACAAAGCCTAATTATAAGATTTGCTTGCGAATCCGAGTTTTAATCTTTTTTAAGACTGAGTTTGTTTGGATACCAAATATCAGCACCTTAAAAGTAATACAGTAAAAACCCACGTAAAAGAAACTGTGGATTAAGAACCTTCAGGCTGACCTTTGGTCAGTTAAGCACCTGATTTATGAACCACTTCAGCCTGGCAAATTAAGCAGGTTCTTATACAATGGATTACTCAAGATCGAAACACTGGTGAAAACCCAGGTATATGTGCTAGATCATTAAAACACATGCATAGTAGAAGAGTACAAAAAGTCAATTATTTTCAACCAATTTCAAAAAAGTAAAAAAGCGCTGTGATATACCGGATGAGTCAGAAAAAACGTGGGGTGTTTGCCAATTTTTATTGATGCAGTTTAACTTGCAAATTCGTTTCTTTACAGTTCATTGCATAGAAGAAAAGCTAACGTAGATAGGAAAATTAGTTTGGTCCAAATCGGTCTATCCGTTTCAGAATTGCGAACGATTTTAGTAAAATGGTGTTTCGCAAGATTGCTAAAATAGGCCTTCAATTAGATTCATATTCATGCACGCGTGACCTCCTAAACCATGACAAACATACTGTTTCTCTACCAAAAAATTGAAACATGGCATGCATTGTGTTAGAGCACAAAAGAAAAACTAATCTTACTTATGTTGTATTCCTTTGGGACTAGTCATTTAATTGTCATTGTTAGCAAGCTGAAAGTTCTTTTACTAGCGATACTTTACACCAAAATGACTATATCACAAAATTGCAAATAAATAAGGAAAGAAATGATCGATTTTAACAAGCTAAATTTCTATAGCTAAGTCAATCTTTCTTCTGCAATATAAAACTTCAACACTCCCGATTTGACTTGTTTTTCACAAGAATATGGCTTGTTAAACGCCCCACGTTTTTCTGACTCGCCCGGTAATGGTAAGCAGAAGTCTGGTGCTCTTCTGGTTTACGATTTAGAAACTTGATGACGTAACAAACTCAACAAAGTTGAAATATAGAAAACGCTGTAATTTTGAAAATAATCAAGATATCAAGATAGTCAAGGGTAGAATTACAGTAAAGTTAAAGTACCCAATGTACCTTTCAAGCCATTCAATCCAAAGGAAGATGTAATAGCCACTTACACTAACGTTTTTACAAATTTGAAGCCTATATATGATTTGACTTCAGCATAAATTGCATGCGGACTTTCTCGTTGAAATGTGCTTTAAACTTTAAACTTATTTTTCAGCTGCTGCAGAGGCAATGTATGATATTTTACACCCAGAGATCTTTGAGAAATTGCTTCGAACGATGGAAAATACAGGTTTGTCTAGTGATATTAAGTCTGAACATGGGCGTTAAGAAACGCGGTAGTTATTCATACAACTGTTTTTTCCTCACTGTGTCCCTATGCCCGTTCCTCCCTGTGTCCCTATGCCCATGAAGGTTGTTGTTTTCGTGCCTGCTTTTCCTTGTATCCCTGTGTTCAGATTTGAGTGGAATGATATTGATATAAAGTCTGAATATGAGAACCACAACTTTAAGATACTTTGGACTAAAATTTTTCGAAGAAAACAGAGATGTCACATGTCACAAAGTGATACATGCTCTACCGTAAATTTTAGCCGCAAGAATTAAGGCCAAGATGAAAAATTGATGGTTTTTTCTTGTTATATACATCTTTTTTTATAAGAAACTAAGAAATTGACCCAGTACTGGAAGTTTCTTAAATTTCTCATTAATTGAATGCTCAAAGTTTCTATGGGCTTTCTTAAAAGTTTCATAAAATCCTTTAGGTATACATGCTTTGCCCTCGTGAACATTCGCACGAACTTTTATGGAGCCATGCCACGCTCTAGACATCACCCAAGTACCCTCCGATTAATACAATGAAGGTGAAGGTTAAGTTGCGGTTTTTAGCGCCAAGCGCTGGGATCGCAAAAGTAGAGAAGACCTAATCGAGTCCGCGACCCCTTGTCATGACGCTCAAATGGTGGGGCTCTACCTGGGATCGAACCCTGTCCGCCTGACTGTTCTGGCTGCAAAGTCAATATAACTTTGGTTAGTTGGCATGACATAGATTTCTGTATGATTTGAAACAAAAAGCTGCTAGAATTCCCAAGGGTGAAAACCCCCTATTCTGAGCTCAAATTTCCAAATTCTTTCCAAATTGAAACTCCTCTTTTAAGATCTTTCGATTGATGTATGGGTGACTATGATTTCATGAGTAGAATAGGAAATCTGTGTACACAAATTTTGGGAGTACTTTAGTATTATTTGGTTTTCGTCAGACTGAATCTTGTGTTAATTCAGGTTAAAATGACCAACGTAAATTGAATTTACATAATTTGAACCTTCAGTAGATGAAAATAGGGTTAATTTGCAGTGTAAACAAGATGAATAGAAACGTAGTTATTTCATTGGCTTCTTGCAATACACTCATTTTTTTATAAGAAACAGCTTATAAGAAACGGTAGGCTCAATTTTTTAAAACTTAAGAAACTACCCTACCTGAATTAAAAAAGCTAAGAAACTTTGTTATTTGTAGCTTTAATTTTCCCAGGTCACTCGAGAATGTTTTGACACTGTACAGTAATAGTGAATGTTTTGACATTGTTTTGAGGGCGAATTATGTTATAACATGTTTTGAGGTCTTACTAAGTTATTTAAGATATAGCTTAAATATGTATATAAAATATGTCCAAAGCTCAGATATAAAGACACGTGTAAAAGTGCGTTGAAATGTGGTGATGTTCTCGACCATTGGGAGACAAAAGTAGAGGACCGAACTGAATGGAGAAAGATGATTCGTCAAACGTGTGACAAAGTCAACGAGAAAAGAGTTCAGGCATACGAAAAACAGAGGGACAAGAGGAGAAGGAAAGGAACTGAATTAGATACAATCTTATAAACTTAGAATCATTACTGTATCTCTTTGTTAATTGTGTTATACCCGTTCTCGGGATTAGGCGTATATATATATATATAAGTTATTTAGAAGCCCTTGCAACAAAAATGTATTGGCTCTACCTTTAGGACATTAATAATATAAAAAACACNGCGTGGAAATGTGGTGATGTTCTCGACCATTGGGAGACAAAAGTAGAGGACCGAACTGAATGGAGAAAGATGATTCGTCAAACGTGTGACAAAGTCAACGAGAAAAGAGTTCAGGCATACGAAAAACAGAGGGACAAGAGGAGAAGGAAAGGAACTGAATTAGATACAATCTTATAAACTTAGAATCATTACTGTATCTCTTTGTTAATTGTGTTATACCCGTTCTCGGGATTAGGCGTATATATATATATATAAGTTATTTAGAAGCCCTTGCAACAAAAATGTATTGGCTCTACCTTTAGGACATTAATAATATAAAAAACACATAAGAAACTTTTGGTAGCAAAATGGCCCTAAAATTCAAGAAACTGCCTACCAACCTCGGACCTTAGTTTCTTATAAAAAAAATGAGTGTACATTTACTATTTTTTAAAAGAAGGAGCAAAACCTAATGACAAATATGTGCCTTATAAATGTAGATGGATGGCATAGGCTGTTTACTAAGTTCCATAGAAGATAACTGATGCAATTTTCATCTTGTTAAAACTGAAAACGGGACAAAATTTAATCGTACTTTTTTGCTTTTGTCGAGCATTTACAAGACTAGCTTCCAAGTAGTCTGCGTTCCTCCCCCGTAGAGGTCGCACCGCCCCCGTAGAGGTCGCACCGCAGACTAGCTTCCAAGTAAAAGTGATTTTGTTCAAAATTGTAGCATTCAGAATCAGTTCAAGAACGAAACAGAAATAATGTTGTGATTTGGTGGTGGAGCAGAAATCTACAAAGAAAGGTTTGAGTTTTGTTTTGTTTACAAGAGATGTTTTAGTTCACATCCGCATTTCCTTATGAATAATGTACTCCAAAATTACCAAATTTGCCTCATAACAGCAAATAGAGTCCTTGTCAAAAGTCGGGTCGCTTTAATTTTGCGTGGCAGAAAAGTTGATTTCATTTCGTTCATTTGAAAAGTACCTACAATCTAAAATCTTAGACAAAAGTGTTGAGACATTTTGCTTTTTGGAGGAAATTCCAAGTTAAGCCCCCCCCCCCCCCCATTACAATGTTGGAAGATAATGAAAATGTCACAGATGAGTTCACAACTATGTGCTCTTCAATCAAATCAACATTGAAATGGGGGGGACGGGGGTCTTTAACAGTGAAAGGTAATAGTTTGCAGGCAGGAAAGGTATCTTACAACAAAAGAGGCATTTGTCTCAACGACTTTTGTCTAAGATTGTAGCTTCGCCAAACGTTTTTCTCAAGGCAGTTATTTCTGTCAACTTCAGTTTGTCTGATGACAAAGTTCAAATATATTTTTTATGGAAATTTTGTATGAAATAAATTGCAAAATGTTATGAAACACCGGAAAAGTAACAGAAGAAAGAATTTTAACAGCAATGCCCCAGAATCGATCGAAATAAATGTTTAAACTTTAGGTTTTTAACAATGATGCTAGGTTTCTCAAAACGTTATTTCCACTTTTACAGCCCACTGAAATGAATACTTGAGAAATATTCAAAATTTGTTCGGTTGACTTTCGAAATGATCTTATGACAGTAGTTTTAAAAACGAAGCGAGTTGAAGTTTTGTCTTTGACTAAAACCGCATTCACGCTGACACTGTTGAACCAGCTTCATCTAAACCAGGTCGTCAAATTTCAACCAATTAAATGCATTTGATTTGTTGGATTGACCAATTAGAAGTCCCCGTTCGATAACCTCGGTCATTTGCAAGTGTGAATGGGGTATTAGTCTTCTTAGGTTAAAAAAGTTTACTTTACTTCAAGGCAGACCTCATTAATGTGCGCGAGCGCACGAGCGCCGCTCGCAGGCACAAAATATCATTTCACATTTGTTGCTGGCATCTTTACTGTACTCAGAGTGATTTGATTGCAGGCACATTTTTCCCAGTCATTTGCTCGCAGGCACAGAATACTTTTAATGAGGCCTGCTTCAAGGGGGCTTTGACAGAGGCAAAGAAAGAGAACGTTTTCACAAAACCGGTACTGCAATATGATAAAAATTAAAGCGAAATTGAATTCTCAATGAATCTTTGCGATTTATCGATGTTTGATATCAAAACGTCTTCAATTTTAAGTTTTTCATTTTCATCCACCTTAGGGGCTCTACGCTTGGAGAGATTTCATTGAAATTAACAAGAAAAAGAAAGCCAGAATAACGGAGGCATTAGAATTGCGAAGAACATGGTTGCTTGAAAATTGCACTAAAAAATGGTTCAGAGTGAGTACTGTTGTTGTTTTAGTATTTGAAGAACGCCAATCAACCAGCATCCTTTGCGCGCTTCGCTTGTTGCCTTTCGACTGCGGCGGCCATTTTCATATGACACCATTCTCTCCAAAGCGCGACCGCAAAGGATGCTGGTTGACCGGCGCTCTTTAAACTTGGTTCACACTAGAGTAAATACCAATTTTAAATATGGATTAAATAAGAGTAAAAAAATAGATAAAATAAAAAATCGTCGGAAATGCGACGGGAAAAAGCGTCGAAGTAATTTTCGCCTCAATTTGCAATTTTTCGACACTTTTGAAGATGTTTGAACGCATTTGGATGATATCAAAAGTTTTGATTCTATTTGTAAGCGACAACTCACGTAAAATGCCTTTAAAGGGAGTACAAAGACCAGCAGCCTTTGCCATCGTTTGTTTTTGTTTTTGTGAATTTCGTACAGTCAGTTATTCTGGAAGTTGTGCAGAGCAAGTCGCTGACTGTGTGCAAAGCATGCTGGTCTTTGTACTCCCTTTAAGGTTACGGTAAACGTTTGTAGCACAAGATTGGGTTTTCTCTCCCCAAAAGCCAAACTATTAGCGGGGTCTAGTTAAACTATACATCATTCGATGCGTAAGAATGTAGGGATTCTAACCATATCAAAATAATTGGCAAAGCTTGTAAAAGGATATTTTCCAGGCAACTTTATTGCTTAAGAGAGAATACCTTACTCAAAAGCTATTTTGTACCCTTGCGTTTAACATAACAAAATCTAACTTCTATCAACAGGAAGTGCAGACTCTAAGCTACCAAAGTGTGTCTCAGATTCTTTAAAGTCCTCCTTCCCTTGATAATACACGCTGTCATTAATTTGGAAATAACTTTTCTGCCCTCGTACAGTTGTATTTGGCTATAAAAGGCGGACCGGAGGACATGCCAAGGTTCTGAGACACACTTTGCTTGCATGAAGCCTGCTCTGGTAGTGTGCAAAATGTGGAGCCATTCGATTGGTTCCTAGGGTACAAAATAGCTTTTTCGTACCTGTACCTAGTGGATTTGTGAGTCCTGAAAAAACAGGATTTTACTGATCGCATTTAAAATGTAAATACTAAGGTCACTTAAACCACACTGTAATCCGGGTCAAGCAATTACCGCTTAAAAAGCAATCAATCCATTTAAACAAAGGAATCGATACATAAAATGTGGTTTCATGTTTATTTTGTAACACACGATCAACTTAATAGGTCAAAAAGCTAGGATTATAATTTAAACCACACAGAAAAACTTTGGGTGAGAAGTTGTAGCATCCTTCCTTCGAACAAGAATTCTACTTGTTCAACATGTCTGTTACTTCCAAAGATGGTATCTTTGTGTTTCTTAAAAGTTGGGTTTCTGAGACTTGAAAAAATCCGAAAATTGGCTTTTTCAGCCTACAAACGTTTACCGTAACCTTAAATTGAGGTTAGAAAATGCGTTATATTAAATCATGTTGCTAGAAATAAGTTTTTAACTCGATTTATCGATTTAAAGATCCTTTTGGCTTGTGTTCAGCCTAGATTCGAATATCGCAACTTTTTTTAACCAGCAACTTCAGGGTCTCGTAGTGTAGTGGTTATCACGTTCGCTTTACACGCGAAAGGTCCCCGGTTCGAGCCCGGGCGAGACCACTTTTTTCGAACCAAAAATATTTTCAAAAGGCTTGAGATTTCATTTTGCAAATATCTTTTATCGTATTTTCCTTCCCTTTGCAGTACTCAACAGACATGATGGCCTTCAGAACGAAAATTGCTCATTCGCGGCAAATTGAGGTAATTAAAGTCCGTCTCAAATTAGATGTCACGTGAGATTTGCGATAACGCAAAATTAATCATCGAAAACACTTCAATTGATTTTATTCGCGGACATTTTCACGTGACATCTAATTTTAGACAGACTTTATTATTATTATTATTGTTATTATTATAATTATTATTATTATTATTATTATTATAACTTTATTAAAGTGTCATACATATTTAGCAGTAATACTAATTGGGGACACTATTTAGCCTATTTACAATTCGATGAAATATAATTAATAAAAAATAAAATAGAATAATACCTAGAAAAAGAAAAACGTATCAAATATAAAAAAGAAAGAAAAGTCCATTATCCATTGCAGTATTTACATTGTCCATTGCAGCTGTCTGTTACTATGCTTGTTAGATCTAACTGTCTCACATTTGCTCGAAAAGAGTTCACAGTAGGTTTTTCTCTGTCATTTTTACTTAATTTGGACCATATAGGTAAGGCCCAAAATATCTAATGGAATGTTTGCCATTCATAACTGATCTGTATCTAGGTATAACAAAATCATTGTTTCGAAGTGCATAATGTGGATCTGGCTTTTCAAACAACTTTGATATGTACTCAGGAACCAATCCGTGTTTGACCTATTAAAATCATACTAATTCATGATCAGCATGCAAAGGCGGTTCTAATGATATATCGATTTTCCATTTTCCATATAAGAATGAGTGTATTATGTCCATTAAAAATTAGGGCGGTTTACGGGCCTAACCCGTACTATGAACGAATGTCATGGCAGACAGAACCTAAATGTCATGATTTTCGAGTGTATGAGAACACTATAAGAAAGAGTGTATAATTGCCATGAAAAGGTAATCTCAATTAATCTCAATAAAACAATGGGCTGTTTGTTACGTGTATGGCAATACAATCGCCATGCAATCGCCATACAATCGCTCATCTTGTTTGGGATGAGCACACTACATTCTTGCGTGCTAAGGTTTCTCGTGCTTTAGGATTTTTAAAATATGCTAAGAAATTGCTACCCCAAGAAACACTTTGCCAGATTTATAAGAGGTATTGTAGAACCACATTTCCGATACTGTTTTGCGCTGCCAGAATTGTGACCAATAGCAGTTATGCTGCACCTGCTGATGCCCTGATACAGAAGCTAAAGTGGCCAACTATCGCTGAAATTATCAAACGAGAGACAGCGAGCATCGTTTTAAAATCCATTAACGTTTTAGTTTCATATGTATTAAATTGTAAATTGTAATTTTTTTGGCACGGCCCCCTGAAAAGCAGCCTTAGCTGACGGGGTTACCGTGGTTAAAGAATATAAAATCAAATCTAAATCTAAATCCATTAAATATTAGTGTCGATAAAACAATGTGTGTATGCCATCAAAAATTTGGTCCATTCTCAATAGGTATGACATAGAAGAATACTAAACTTCCGTATCCGCACTGCGTATCCAGTATCCACTTCTACAGTCGCACTCAACAGTGCGGGGTATTGTACAGTTATGCCTACTTTGCTTCTGTCTCTTTCCAATGTGTATAAAAATCCAAAATGCAGCACTTACTAACTATTGTTATTTCTAGTTTACAGAAATATGTCACAAGGCAGATAGCTTTCTCACTTCGTTCTACGAGTTTCTAATAAAACAGTCTCGAAAATTTGTCCTTCGACCTTAGGCAATCGCAAAGGTCAACAATAAGCTGCTGACTAGGCCAATGACTCTTGCTCAGTACATATACTCATCTTGTAAGCATTGCATCCACTTGTGAAACAACAAATGCCTTTGATACCCTCGTATTTGCCATACGACTTCCCATCTGTTCCGTTCTGGCAATTCTTGCGGTCAAAACATCTCCATTCGTAGTCTTTGTAGGGTGTATCTCCGATTTTCGTGCACTTCAACGACTGAAAACAGGCCGTGGTTTGGATAGCATTATCCCCACAATAGTTGTTTCTCCATATCTGACCAACAGAGTTTTCAATCCCATCTCTGCATCGAAATCCAGTGGTTGAGGCTACTAGCAAAACTGTTATCAACAGCCCACCAAAAACATAAATTTTAGGCATCATCAGAGTGTGTTGCTTGCTTCGGCAATACGCTGCTGAAAAAATGCTGAGATTGCACGTTGCTACTACAATTGACGACAATGGTGGATTCTGCTCAATGATCGAATGCCAAAACAATAGAAACAGACCACCACCGTCGACCATGGAGCAATGCGAACACCAGGGGCGGCTGTGAGTAAACCAACAGATTGAATCGATAATTTGCGGCTCTCAGCCTACCATGCCAGAGCCGTGCTATTAGAATTGCAATTCTAATAGCATGGAATGATGGAATGGATAGCGAAAGCCACGAAGATCGACTTTATTTTGCTCTCGAACTCGAAAGGGGTTTCTATCATATTATTCTTTCGACAACCTATCAGTCACCCATAATCAAACACAGCTAGTAAAAGTAGCTATTCTCCTCTCAATTAACATAAATCCATAGGAAGGCTTCGTGTACAGATTTTGAAGACCTATTTTGGTGGTAACCTTTTCTTTGGAACAATTTGGGCATGGTATGCCTCTGCCTGTTTCAGTTGTAAACGCTGTTCTGTTTATGCGTTCTATCTTGAGTTGGAAGTAAGGAAAAACCTTAGCAAAACCCCCCAAAAGAAGAGCTATCAACAACACGGCTCATTTCGACAAATTGTATTCACAGTTCTTTACAATTTTCATGGGTACAGGCCTTTGAACATGGGTACAGGCCTGAAAACAGGCCCTTGTTTGGTTAACATTAGAACCACATAATTTGTGTTTGTTATATATATAACCGACAATATATTCAATTCCGTCTCTGCATCCAAATCCATAACCAGCACGCAGGCTACCAAATCCATTGGTTGATGCTGCTTGCAAAACTGTTATCAACACCACCCCAACAACATCAATTTTAGCTATCATCGGAAGTACTGTTGTTGCGTGTTTTTATCGATCTTGTGAAACGAAATCAGTAACTGCTGAACTTGCACAACAAGCACAACACAGCTACGATTATTTGCAATCTGCCCACCCACCCATTCAGTCCGACAGGAGGTACCCTTGGTACCAGACTCTCAAAAACTCTCATTGTTTTTAGAGTCTGGTACCCAGGGTAGACAGGAAGTAGCCAGGGCAGAAATTAAGACCAGCTGTTAATAAAGTTAAAGGGAGTGTGCAATGGTTGTTTTTTATGCAAATGTACGAGGTGTCCCAAAATGATGTATGGGCGTTTGCCAAAATTTACTATCATGAATTTTGCATCGATTTGAATGAAGTACCAATCATTTTGTAGCAGGCAGCCTAACTTAGAAGTAGAAATTTATTTCCCTAAAATCGGCCAAACCATCCCAGAGTTACGGGTTATTTTGATAGGGAGCTATTTTAAAGTTAGTTGACGGAGATAAAGCCAACGTCGTTCCAAATTGGAACAAAGTTCAAATTGGAATTTCCATTTCGCAAAAGTAAGACAGGACAAAAATGCCGATCTTATCTAGGGCCGAAAATATGGAATAGTCTTCCATCTGAGTTGAAATCATCAAACAATATAAATACGTTCAAACATAAGATCAAAGAAATTTTTTCCAAAATAAACAGAAAAAGGAAGAAGATTTTTTCCTTTTAAGTTATTTATACACAATATCCCTTCAGCTACTATTTAATAATACAAAAATATACAGTTCTATTAATTAATATCATATACACAAAAAAAACTTCTAAGCTAATAATCGTCAAATGTATTTTTAGTTGCTTTTTAAATTGGCACAAGGTGGGAAGCTCCCTGATACTTATAGGGATTTCATTCCAGACCTTACGAGCTGAGCAGGAAAATTCTTTTTGGCATACTCTAGATTGTACCTTGGAATCTGGAGATCTCTACAGAATCGCGTATCGTAACCGGAGTATTGTGATCTTTGTTGGNCAGACTTGACTGTCGTTAGTTTCGAAGATCTTCCACCACCAGAAAAGATGCAAATATATCTTCTGGATCTTGCTGCCGCCATTAGGAGTATAGTTGGCAAGGTAACAACCATTAGAGAACTTGCGTCAAAAATCATGGCTAGTATTCCTAAACGGTACAAGATCATTTATGTGGTATGTGATACATACATGATAAATAGCATAAAAGGAGGTGAACGACAAGCTAGAGGAGTAAGTGCCCGCTATGTACTTAATAGTCCGGACATGAAAGTTCCTTACGACTTTGTCAATTTTCTGCGAAATGGAGATAACAAAGAGATGCTATTCAACTTGATACAGCAGTCAATTGAAGATGACAAGAAGAGCCTTCACAGTGATCCAGAATTGCAAAATAAAGGAATAAATAGCAAAATATGAAGTTTTGTATTCCAAAATCATTTCATATCATTGTTATTAAGCACACCCTGGGGGTCAGTGTACACTAAAAAAATTAAAATCGGTAAAGAGACAGCGGAGATTTGATTTTTTTAAGTTTGGCATAATTTTGTTGTTTGTTTACATTACTGTTTCCGGATTTTTTTTTTTTTTTGAATGCAGTGTTTAGAGAGCATCTTTCAAGTTATCATTTCGCAGGTCAAGAAGTGTCAGAAATTATTCATCTTTGTCTCATTTTAAACTACTAATCATGTACTTTGAAGTAATTGCAAGATATTTTTTAATTTCGTTATTTTTGATACTTTTTTAACCCTAAAGTGGTTGGGCTATCTTGACTACCCTATTTTGGTTGGGGGGGCAAAAAAAACTCCCTATCTAACTGCAGATTGGCAACAGATATGAATACCTAAATTGGCCTGTATATAGCTCATAACAAGTACTTTCCAAAAATATATATAAAATGCTAAAAATAGAACCATGAAATTGCTGACGTCAGCAAATATTGACTGTGGTCATCAAAAATTGTCGAATTTTGCACGTTTCAACAAAATTAGCCAGAAAATTATTGTTTCTTATCTGAAATGCAAAATTTCGTCCTGATTTTGAAAAAGGATGCCTTTGAACCTTAACGCCAAAAATATAGCGGAATTTGATAATTTTTTGGCAATTTTTGGTGACAGCCAATTTTTAGCTTTTTCGCGAAAAT